>VZRQ01009389.1:46647-115043 GCA_013397975.1 Machaerirhynchus nigripectus | reverse complement strand
CCTGCCCCCCCCACGTGACTTCCTGGCATCGGGCCCCTCCCATCCATTGGGCCCCTCCCATCCATTGGGCCCCTCCCATCCATTGGGCCCCTTCCATCCATTGGGCCACGCCCCCCTGCATCAGGCCCTGCCCACAGCATCGGTCCCACCTCCTCCTATTGGGACCCCGCCCCAGTCTCCTCCCTTTTCTCTGCTGGCTCCACCCACCCTCCTCTGACTTCCGGTTCCCACGATCTCACTTCGGTTCCTACGCTGCCCGGACCAGATGTGACAACCCAGGGAGCCGGAACCTGGAATAGGAGCCCTATCCCTTTGCTGCTCCGGTGCTTTACAGCCGGACAGGAAGGAACCCACATTGGGAACCCTTCTCATATCAAAACATCAAAGGGCTTTGCAAGGCACAGAAAGAATTTGGGAGACAAAGTTCATATTTTAAGAGCCTATTAAAGGCAACTTTCTCCTCAAATGTGTTGGTCCCCCATGATGTTGTTCCCCCCATTAAAAACATGCTGTCATGCCTGCTCCTCCCCACTGAATGCATCCTGTGGGAGAGAGCAGGGAAAAGGCTTTTGGGGCACCTCCTTTATGTGCTCTTGCAAAGTGAAGATAATTCACTTGATTTAGAAAATTCAACTTTGAGCCTTGATCATTTATGTGGTGAAGGAGAAATGGCTAAACCCCAGGACCAGGCCCGATTATTATCAGGGCCTGTCCTTACACAAATTAAAGGAGCAGCAGAGAAAGCACTCTTAATAATGCCATCCAAAGCTCCTAAGATCAGTTATAAGCATATTAAATAGTCTCCCCAAGAGCCTTTTATAGATTTTGTCGAGCAGCTCCAGCAAGCAATTGGAAACTAAGTAACCAGCGAGATTACATGGAAAGAACTGTTAATGAAGGTAGCCCAAACCAATGCAAATGACACCTGCAAAAGCATCATCCTGGGACTACCCTTTGATCCGCGTCCAACATTGGACTTGATGGTCGAGGCCTGCACGAAGCTTGCCATCCTGGAGCCTGATGTTAAATAAAACAAAGGGAGAGTAATCGGGGCTGTAGAGGAGACTATGGTGGCAGCAGGGGACACAAAATCTAAGAGGGAGATTATTTGCCACTGCTGTGGGACGAAGGGCCATTGGGCCAGGGATTGTAGGGCACCGGCCCCAATATGTAACCAACTTTCTGAGAATGTTTCCCCAGAACCATCACACTAGGGAAACTAAGGAAGCAGCGCGGAGCAGCCCCGTGCACGGACAAAAATGAGGCTGCTCAAACCAAGGATCCTGTGACTTCTAGACAGAGCTTGGAGGTGACCAGCAACAATGCACAGCACTTCAAGACTACCGGCTGGCAAGTAGTTGTGGTTAACCTCCAACAAAAAGACACTCATCACATGGACACATACGTCGTTGTTTTTGGGGACACAGAAAGAGCACCACCAGAGATTGAAGTCTCCCCCAAGATATCCAAGACCGATCTGGAGGGAGGCTTTGGGTTGCTGGCGAGGTGTGTCCAGCCCCCATTCTTCCTACCACAGGGCAGTATCATCACCCAGGCCATTCCAATGCCTTGCGCTCTGCCCAGAGACAGGAAAACACCTACTGTCTTCTGGAGAGAGGTGGTAGGAAGAGGTAAGCCCCTGATGGAATGTGAACTCCATCAGGGCAGTAATAACATCACTCTCATGGGGACGATGGACACAGGGGCAGACGTGACGAACATTCCTAAGACTGAATGGCCATCACAGTGGGCGCTGCAACCAGTTAAGGGAGTCATCACTGGGATACAGGGTCCCATATTGGCCAAACAAAGCAGGAGTGTCATACAAATTGAGGGACCAGGTGGGCAGTTGGCTTCAGTATGCCCATTTGTATTAGACACTGGCTTCACCCTGTGGGGAAGGGATGCCATGTCCCAGTGGGGGGCTTGGGTCGAAATTCCCCGAAAGCCCCAGGTTTTTTTAATCGCAGCCATGGTGTAGCGCCCCACCTAGGCACTAAATTGGAAAACTGATTCCCCCGTGTGGGTGGACCAGTGGCCGCTAAACAAAGAGAAATTGAAGACGCTCAGTGCACTCGTGGAGGAGCAGTTGGCAAAAGGGAACATCGTGCCAACTAACAGCCTCTGGAATTCTCTGGTGTTTGTCCTCAAGAGGCTGGGGAAGGACAGGTGGTGCTTCCTCCACGACCTGCGGAAAATAAATGAAGTCATTGAGGACATGGGACCCCTTCAACCAGGGATGCCACCCCCAGCAATGCTCCCCCAAAACTGGAATTTGGCAGTAATTGATATAAAAGATTTTCTTACAAATTCCCCTACACCCTGATGACGCCCCCGCGGTTTGCATTCTTGGTTCCCTCCATCAGCCGAGAGGCTCCCATGCGGGGTTATCGCTGACGGGTGTTGCAACAAGGCATGAAGAACAGCCTGACCATCTGCCAGTGGTACGTTGCCAGTATTCTGTCCCCTATTCACCAGCAAGCCAGCAAAGCCATCATCCATCATTATATAGATGAGGTACTGATTTGTGCCCCCAACAAGGATTATTTAGACTGGACATTACAAATCACTATCAAAGCCCTAGAACATTGAGGCTTTGAACCACAACCTGAGAAGGTTCAAAAGGTGAGCCCGTCGAAGTACCTTGGCCTCAAAATTACAGAGCACACTATCGCTCCCCAGCCACTGGCCATCAGTGATAACCCCAGGACCCTACAGGAACTCTACCAGCTGTGCGGGTCCCTCAATTGGGTAAGGCCATGGCTGTGTATCACGACGGAGGACCTCTCCCCTCTTTTTAACCTTTTGAGGGGAAGTGACGAGTTGACTTCCCCAAGGACCCTCACAGATGAGGCCAAGGCATCCATAAGAAAAGCGCAGGAAGCTTTAGCTTCAAAGCAGGCTCACCGGTGTTCACTGTGTCTTCTTTTCCAATTCGCCATCCTGGGAAATGCGCCACCCCTACATGGCCTCATGTTCCAGTGGGACAAGGGGAGAAGGACTCCCTCATAGTCACTGAGTGGGTGTTCTTCCGCACCAACCGTCCAAGAGTATCACCACACCACAGGAACTGATGGCGCAGCTTATCATGAAAGCCAGGGCTCGCCTTCGCACCCTGGTGGGGTGCAATCCTACATGCATTTACTTACCAGTTACGGCAGACACACTGAAACATCTGATGCAAAATAATACCAGTTTACAGTTCGCATTGGACAGTTACCCTGGACAAATTTCGGTCCATTATCCAAAACACAAACTGTTCAATTTGGCCTTTAAACTAATCCCAAAAGAAATCCAAAGCCATAAACCTCTCAATGCCATGACCATTTTTACAGACGGCTCGGGGAGATCCCACAAGTCAGTTGTGACTTGGAGGGATCCCCAGACACAGACGTGGGATTCTGATGTCGAAGTGGTTCATGGATCACCTCAAGTTGCCAAGCTAGCGGCCGTCATCAGGGCTTTTGAGAGATTTAAGGGACCTTTTAATCTGGTCGCTGATTTGGCCTATGTTGCCGGGGTAACTGCAAGAGAATGCTCTTTTAAAAGAAGTATCCAACAAAAAACCACATTACTTTCTCTCGATACTCATCCATCTCATCTCCCACCAAGAGCAACCGTTTTACGTAATGCATGTGAGATCGCATACCGATCTCCCAGGGCCGATTGCTGAGGGCAATTGAAAAGCAGATGCCCTGGCCATGCCTGCTCAACTTACCACCTTGCCAGACATCTTTCAGCAGGCGAAGCTGAGCCATTCGATGTTCCATCAGAATGTTCCAGCTTTCATCCGCATGTTCCACCTCACGCGGGAACAAGCGAGAACAATTGTGGTGACATGCCCCAACTGCCAGAAATACCAGCTACCATCTCTAGGCAGTGGGGTGAACCCTCGAGGCCTTAACAGTGGTGAGGTGTGGCAAACCGACATCACCCACTTTCCTGAGTTTGGAAGACTCAAATACATACATGTTTCCGTGGACACCTTTTCGGGAGTGATATATGCATTAGCCCATGCTAGGGAGAAAGTGAAGGATGTAGAAAAACACCTCATACAGGCCTTTGCTACACTTGGGACCCCCCACGAGATAAAAACTGATGACAGGCCTGCATATACATCGAAACATCTTCAACAATTCCTGCAGCAGTGGGGAGTAACACATAACACCAGCATCCCTCACTCTCCGACGGGACAATCAATAGTTGAGCGGACTCATCCACCAAACTTTGAAAACGATTTTGCAACAACAGGAGGATCGGAGACAAACTCACTGGTGGTGAGACTATGTAAAGCCTTGTTCACAGTCAGTTTCCTCAACAACTCCTTTGAGGACCCGAATCCTCCAGTGTTAAGACATTTCCAAAACACTAAACAGCAAAAACTGGAGGAAAATCCTCCGGTCCTGATAAAGGACCCAGAGACGTTGCAAGTCCAAGGACTGTACCAACTAATTACCTGGGGCCGTGGATACATGTGCATGTCCATGCCTTCAGGCCTAAAGTAGATCCCAAAAAAGTGGGTTAAGCCGTATACATCTCCAAAAGGTTTAAAATGACAGCAACAGCAGTCCTCTCGGGCGGACAGCGACCCGAAAGATGTGGCATCTGCTGCATGGAGGCAACACCGCCGGAGAGAGGCAGGAAGTCCTGACCTCCTTAACCCCAGTAACACTTTTTTCTTTTTTTCCCAATTATAACCCCAACCTATCCAAACCCCTATACTTACCTGTTTTGTTAGAAGGAGGAGGCAACAGAAAGTATTTTAAGATACTTACCTTTATGTTTTCTTTGTAGAGCACCCATCCTGGCACCCATGGACATCCAAACCTACCTCCGGTTCCTATGTGGGGATGGATCCTCCTGCTGCCGTCGTCAAGTGTCGCGAAAAGCATTCATGCAGCGCTCCGAGACATGGGGAGGATTCAGCAGGAGACGGAGGACTGGTTAAGCAATTTATTTAAGATCTTTGGGCTTTGATTATAAAGTTGATCTTATGGTTTGTGTTGATTTTTGTTCTTTTTCTGTTCATTATTAGTTGTTTTAAAAATTATGTGATTCAGGCCGTAACAAATTTTTTCATAAAAACAAAAAAAGGGGGAGATGTTGTGGTGCATGTGGCAGTGGCCACTTCAACAGAACCATCGGAGGACTGGTGGACAGGCCTCCAGGACACAGAGGTCTAATTCTCACCCCTCAGTTATGGCATATATATATATATATATACGGCATATATACGGCATATATACGGTATATACAGCATATACAGTTTGTATAGTCCCAGTGGTTTTTAGCTCACGTTTAATTCTCCAGCCAGTATTATGTATAAGTTCGTGTTTATGCATTTCCCCTAATTGCTTTTGTATCAGTTCTAGAAAGTTCGCTTTTCTTCGACGTCCCATTGGTTAGTTCATGTAATCCCCTCCCCTAAGTTACCCCCATTGGTTGCTCCCCTGTTGTCGCCTCCTCAGTCAAACCCCATTGGTTGTTTCCCTTTGTTCCACCCCTCTCCGCCCCCCATATAAAACCCTGTGTATTCCCTGCATTTTGTCCCTGGATCCTTCAGCCTGCTTTTTGTCCCTCGACGCTCCACCTGTAATAAACCGGCTGGAACCCGTACAAAAAGCCGCTCTCTCGTCCTTTGCCTCTGCCGATGCCTTTCCACTCCTGTGTTCGGGGCTCGCTCCTTGAAGAGGAGCCAGCATTTGTCTGCTCGCTGCAGCTACACCAAGGACATCTGCAGCTGGACGCTGTGCGGCCTTGGGCAGTCCCCAGCAGCATCAGGATAAAATTCTGGGAAAGATGAAAGACAACACCTCCTGAAGCCCACAGCTGGAGGCACAAAATTTAGCCAGAGCAGCTGTTCACATTGTTCTTCTGAAAAAAAAAAAAGCAATCTGATACACAGGTTTTCCAAAGAGTAGGAATGCTGAGCGGTGCAGGGTGGTCAAGCTTTCAGCTGATCAAGGGTATAATCTTGTCTATTCAATTAACTGTGTTCTTCCATCTCCCTGTCAAATCAGAAGCATTAGAATTTCTACTTCCTGAAGTAATTTCAAGTTAATTTTTACTGTCACACAGTCATGTTAGTTTTACCTTCCATTTGTCTGATCTCATGATTTCCCTTTATTTAACTCTGATTGTGAGCAGCACTCCAGACACAGGTGTCCTTGCCTTGCTTTTGACACCTTTCCATGGATTTATAGTCCACATACCAAAGTTGTACATTCTCTCTCGTAATTTAAGCTTGGGCTGTTCCTTGAGCTAATGCCCTTCTCCAATTTCACTTTGCAAGGCTGACTTCACCATCACTACAAGGTAAGCCAGAACCACACAGATTTCGAGCCACAGCTTGAACCTCTCTGCAATTCATTCCCTGCGCTAATGGTGGGAAAGCAGGTGGGAAGGGCAGGAGATGAGGTGGTTTAGGATTTGTTAGTAAAGCTCTGCTACAAAACAGTTGACATTTAGTTTGTGTGCAAGTCTCTGTGCAGTTCCTGGCTCACCTGCCAACACCTCTGATGCTTCTCTCACTGAATACTGAGCTCCAGAGCTCAAGGTCCAGCCTTGCAGGCAAGGGACAAGGCACTTGCTTTAGGAAAAAGTCACCTGTCATGGACAGGAAAGGACTCAAGGGACCTCAACTGCAAAATGGAGGACAAAAAACTTCCAGCACTGTCAGAGACCACTGAACACAAGCAGCAACACAGTCCCTGCTGATGCTGAAGAAAACTTTTCTATCAATTTCGGTACAAATATCAACACCAGCTGTTTCTCATAGGCTTGGACAAAGCTTTTTTACTGCATTTCTCAGGCCATTTTTCATCCTTGGCCTTAAAGTTTCAATCCATGTTAGTTTGAACAACTTCCGTAAAGGTTTTCAAGATTCCCCTGAAGTTTGTTGGGTCAGAAAAAACCCAAGCATATGCCACTTTTCCATGACAAAGCTCCCATGCTACTTGTTAGAAACGAATCCAGCAGCTAACACAGCTCTGAGCCAAAGCACTGAAAAAAGCATCCAGTCAAAACAAAAAGTCCCACGGTGGATCCTACAAGCCTACAAACACAAGTGTGTTTGATTATTTGCTGCAGCAGAACGTGATAATAATGAACCAACCAGAATTTGCATTTAAATAAAGCCAGTGGCAAACCCTCCTTTGGATTGTTTTGGTAGTCCACATAAACAAGGCACCCATGGAGCGCTCCCGTCTTCAGAGAGCCTGAGGGCAGCCGGCAAACTTCCCACCCCTCATCCAGAGCTGCACGGGCAAAACCAGGGGCAGATTTTCTGCCAAAGTCAGGTTGTAGCCTTTCAGCCCACCACTGCTCCACTAGGGGAAAGCCAAGACCTTCCCGGGACACATGTCCCCAGCTTTGATACTAAATGCAAAGGGCACTGACAAGATGCACAAGCCCTACACACAGGGAACCTCTGATCCTGGGGTTTCATTACATGCACTGGCAGTCTCCTACATCACCAAGTAACTGTCCCAAATATAACCTGGAGTATTTTCCTATAAGACAATCACTGATGGGAAGGAAACTCTTTTCCACCCAGTTCAGGAACATCCATGCTTACTGGGTTCTACTTCAGCAGCTGGTCAGACAGCACTTTTCATCACTAGCCCCTTTAGTGAACCAAGTCACCAGAAGAGAGAACCCATGGAGCAGCTCGGCTCTGCCCCAGGGTCTGGGCTCCCTGGCACTGCACTGCACCAAATGCAGTAAAGGAAGGGTAGAGGGAGGATGCTCCAATCCCACAGAGCTCTGAGATATCTCCAAGATCTCAGGGTTACACAGGGTAAATGCACCTTTTTTCCCTTTCTTCACCTTGCCAGTTTTAGACGACACTGAACCCTGTATTAAATGCAGTAAAATGCAGAGTTATTGCTTCACTGCTGAAGCACTCAGAGTCACAAACCTGCCTGAACATGATGCCAAGCACAGAGCTCTGCTCGGCTGCGTGAACACCCGACTCCCGTGTGCTCAGGGCTGTGGTCAGTTGTACAGCTCAGCACAACCAGCTGCAGTGCCAGCAGCTCGTGCAGGATGGCACAGGTGGTAGAAATTGCTACCAGGAAGGAAAAGGATTTGCAAGAAGGCAAGACAAAAAAAAGAAATAAAACTAGTAACGCAAAAAGTAAATGTAGAACTACTAGAGGTGCTTATTATAAGAAGACAAAGCAAACTTTACTGTTGTCTGAACCCCTTTTATATCTTGCAGCATTTATTCCAAATAAGAAAAACTTGTTATAAGAGGGGAAAAAACCCAAACCAAAACAAAATAGAGACAGAATAAAGGAAGCTTTGCCATAGATGTCACTCTAAAGTCCTGTCCCACTAGGAGGAGTTTTACCGGTTTTACAAACTGCTCCGAAGTCGCCCACGACATGCGAGTCCCGAGTCACGTGCAGAGAAAAGCTCTGCAGGAGTGTTCAACCTGCTGAATTCACACACTGGATCTTCAAACTGTGAAAACACACAAGACACTTTCTTGGAAGGAAAAAGAAATTCAGAAAACACAGTAACTCAACAACCACATCTAGGGCTGTAAAAGCTGCTGCTCATTATTCTGATTATAAAATTATAATATAAAGTGTGAACCTTAAGTAACAGAAGGTCTTTTGCACAGGAAAATACTGCAGAGCTAACAGAGGCACCACTCAAAACCAGGTACCAACCCCCTGTGAGAATTTGACCACATCAAATTCTCTGAAATTAGTTCACATAGGCACCAATAAAGATAATGTTTTCCTTTAATAGCAAAGGATTTTATAATGAAGCAGAAACATATAATATATTCCATGCAACCAACCTCATTTATTGAAAAGTCCTAATTTTATTGCCTTGTTTAGTAACATGTTTGTTCAACAAACTAATCTTTTTCATGAAGCAAAGCACAACTTTTTCTTATAAATAGTATAAATTATTTTATTTACAGAAACTTGTTACAAAACAAATAGACTATATATTTTTCTTTTAAATATCCAAAGTAATTTTTCTATCCATGACATTTGTTCATGTACTATACAGCAGCCAACACAGAGTTCAGCTGATCAGATGCTCTTGATTATGTATACAAATGATCAAACTATTCACACATTTTACACAGGAGATTGCTTTTAGAACCAGGCTCAACACCGAGCAAGATGCTTCCAAGGCCTACATTCACATTGACATTATGTAGTGCTCATTTCAAAATGATCTTTAAAATGTAAAATATCTCACACAAAAGGTAAAAATTATTATTTTCTGCTGAACAGTGAAACATTTAAGAATCTTTCTAAGCCAAATTCCCTCCTCCAGGACAGAATGAGTTAAAAGACGAGAGATTCCTTGGCAAGAGAACTTTTACAGGAAGACAACTATCTTAGAAATGTCATTTGGAAATCACATCTTTATTTTTTTCATGGTTTTAAGAGGTACTTACTTGGTATTTTTTGTATGTTTTGGAATACTAACAATTTTGAACATTTTCTAAATTATTTGATTAATGAATATCGCTCCCTCCCCTTCCCAAAATGAGACAGTTAAATAAACTGCTGGTTAAAACCATATTTTAAACCCTTGGCAGTATACTAAATATGAGTTATCAGTGGGATTGTTCCAACACAAGGTATTAGAATTAAAAGATTTTACAAAAATTACCAGCATAATTTGCTTTCTTTTGTCAACCCATCTCATTAATTTCAGAAATACAGATATATGTATGCGTGTATATATATATACACACGCACATATATTATATATAGGTGGAAAAAGCAAGCTCCAAAATTTCAACTGAACATTCAAGTCTTTTAAGGAGAAGCTGTCTAAACAGTCCAAGCTTAAAACTAGTTATATCAGGCACTTTCAGTTTTTCCGTTAGTTTTAAACCACGTAAGACCCACACGGATGCGCACGCGCGCGCACACACACACACACACGAACACTAAAAAAAGAGAAGCAGTGTGTCACTTAACTAAATGGATCTTCTGGGAATCAGGCAACTGATAAGCAATGCCATATCAACCACGTGGGCTCTGGGCTCCCGAGGCAGGACCCGGCCGCAGGACCCAGGCGATCCTTAGCATGGATCCACCCACTCCCAAGACAGGGAAAAGGGACACAGCTTTCACAAAACGGAGGCATCCCTTACATTGCAAAGTAGGCATGTTAACTATTGGCTTGGCAGTGAACCACTTCAAATTATAAAAAGGTATTTGCTTTTTTTTTTTAATTAATTAATAAATAAATACTAGATGATCTCAATTGTACCAAAACTGGATATAAGAAAAAAAGACCTGTGCAAAAATACATATTTAAATATGTACAATCAATTAACAAAATATGTCTTCTGAAATAGGGATACTTCAATATTTATAATAGAACAAGAAATTCCAAAATAAAGATACAAAAGTATGTTTTTTTTTCTTGTATAATTCTTTGTTCATCATTGCAGCAATTTTTTAGGTTAAGAAAACTGCAGGAGTCATAACGAGAAGTTGGAAAGACTATAAAAACTGTATCTCCTAAATTAATACCAAAATCTGTCTAGAAACAACCCAGCCACTGCAAATTCAATTTTGCAAGGAAAATTAATTTTAAGCTTCCTTAATTATTTACAGTAAGAACTACGTGACAATAAAAGCTTCAGGAACAATGTTCTGCTTATAACCAAGATCTAAAACATAATATCTAGAGCAGGTGTATAAGAGCAGACAGAATTTATGCTCGGATTCTTTGCTCCCAGTGGCTCAAGCCCACACGGCGCAGGCGGCTGCACACACTGGCTCTGTAGGAGCAGGCATCAGGAATTCACTTTGTACACATCTGTATGCTACTGAAGGAGCACAGATTTGCCATTTTGCTTTCAGATCAACAGAACCTTAAAAACCAGAGGAGAGTTCGATCACAAACTCACCAGTGTCCAATCCTGCCGAATTTTTGTTTCCTTTACCTTAGTTTCTACCAAGAGTCAAACTGCACTTGTGACTGATGCTATCCTGAAGTGGAAGCTCTGCCCCAGGGACTTCATCAGAGCATGGATTTCTCTTCAAACGTGCAGGACTTAATACACTTGGATTTATCTTTGTGGCTTCACTTTGTTGTTTCACTTTGGTTCCTTTTATGTTAAGCCAATTGCAGTTCTAACAATTCTTTCAACAGGGCATCCTATTAAATATGAATCCTTTTGTTCCTGAAAAGTTGTCTGTTTTTTTTTTAAAGTTTGCATAATAAGAGTCTCTAGTACACTGCTTTCTCAGTGTGATCTTTTGTATCAATTCAAAGCTAAAGTGTCTGCATAGAGGCTTCTTCTTGTTTTGCTGTATAACAATGATTTCATAGGAAGTTCAGGAGAAACTGAAAGCATCGTTAGGTAAACAACTAAGCAACTGCTACTCAGAGTGGCTTTGGATTCCCTGATGTACTTACTACTTGCCACCAGAATGGGGAGAAGGCTGGGCTACGTGAACAGTTGGACAGGCTCAGATTGTCTCTTCTCAGCAATAGCTGGTGCCCCTTTAAGGCAGAAAAAAAAATCTTCTTGATTCGGATTTCATCTTCCTTTGCTTTGCTCCCTTAATAAAAGTTCAGTCAGTTTTGAGCCTTTACCTGATGTTTAGAAACTTAACAAAAACATCCAGATGAGTCAAACCATAATACAGTGAGCCCTTAAGTGGAATAAATTTTCAAGGTGTTTTGAAGCAAGACAAAATACCTCAAAAAATTGGCTGGATTATACAAAACTGTAAAGCCCCCCCATGCTCATAAAGCCTGGGTGGGCCTGGGATGACTGTGATGCACAAACCAGCGCTTCACAGTGAACTCTGCTGTCAAATTGGCATTTATTCAAGAATTTTGACTTTAAAAAAGTCTTACTGAGTGGTAGAAGGCGGCACACATCAACAATTTCCTTACACAAACAAGGCAGAAAGAAACTGACTTTTACGGTTGTTAGAAAATATTTAAATATTTTAAAAACTTAGTTTTAAAAGGGCTAATTTTATCAGCTGGAGGAAGACAAATCCAGCCTAATTTCACCAATACAGTTATTAAAAAAAACCAACAAAACAAAGGCCTGTGGTATACAGTAGAGGTCAATAAATATGTTCTTTGGGCATAGAATGTTAGAGGTTATTTGCCTTTGTCTGTTTGATATTTTTGGAATTTTTAAAGAACGAAATTAACTTTTCTTCCACAATTAAACCTCATTCAAAAGAATAGAAAATAGGTTTTGTATCACACAAATATGACATTTTTATGCTTGTTTTCTGAGCAATGGCCTCAAACAAGTTTTTCTGGTTTTGTTGGGTTTGTTTTGTTTTAAACTCCTGATAGCTTCTTATCCCAAATTACCTGCAAAAGGCTGGGCAAAACAGACTATTTTTTGAATTGTGCTATTTTTTATATTCCATTAAAGGAACATTGCTATAAAAACACTAAAGCCATATTCCCTTCTTTAGGGCTTCTTTCCATTGTGCCTCACACATTTTTCCCCTTGTCAGGGGGTCCTCTCCATTGAGGGTGTCTGTCTGGTTAGCTATCACCTACAAAAAGACACCATCAGTATAAAAATAAGTCCAGAGTAACGTTTATTTCCCCCCAGAAAACATTCGTTTGCCCAGCCAAACTATGTCAAATAGTGGCAAGATGATGCACTCCTGTAAGGAAAATCTCACAGATTTGTAGCAAACAGTCCAGACCACTGTTAACACTGATAAGAGCAATTATGTGGCTGAACTTCATCCAGTGTCCATTTCTAGCATATTCGCTGCTACACACATGGCTTCAGGGAAATTCCTTGTTTAAGTGACAGTCCAGTAGATTTCCACACCTGAGGACCATGGGAAGTTGAGAAAACTCAAGGCATCTTGGAGTCCAGAAATCCAGATGGAGGTTTTGCTTGTAGTGAAAACTGTCCAGTTTGTTTCTCACCGTGGTGCCTTCAGCTATCAGGGACGGGCCTTCGGCTTGGGGGCAAGAAAAGAGAGAAGGATCACTGAGCCAGGCTGTCAGCAGCAATGAAATCAAACACATTCTGTGGCTAACTGTGGCATATTTGGGGGAAAATCTCAGGCACAAAGCAACCTTGGTAACATGAGGCTGGCCTCTCTGAGACTTCAACTAGAACTCTCTAGACTCAACTAAACCTCTTCAAAGTTTTAATGGTTTCAGGCATGATTTCCTTCTTAGTTCATTCAAATGATATTTCTTCTTTACTTATATTGCATAGTTGAAATAGTAATTATTAGGTAAGTCCAAAAATAAATTCAGCCATCTGAAGGCTTTTTTTTTTTGTTAAGTAAACACACAGAAAGGTGAAAATCTTCCTCTAAGGATGAAACTGAAAATTGAGAAACCATTCTGAATGAGCTCTTACTGACCTCCTGGCTCTCCAGCTACATAAATGTCAGGTTTTTAGCAGCACAGAAAAAAAGTTTCTTGGATTTTTAATCCTGAACACACTACTTTTCCAGTGAGATTTGTTTAAAAAAAAACCAAAACCCCAAACTAATTTTTAAAATGGGATCTTACATTCTTATGAGAACTGCTTTCCTTTATAGTATATCTGTTTGCCTTACCAACTAAAAAGGTTTATTATCTGATTTATTATATTTAATCTCATTATTACTAAGAAGTTAGTCAATGACACCCTGGGATAATAGGCTTATTTTATCACAGTATCACAGTTCTGTTATCAGCACCATTATGTTCCACTTTGTAGAATGTTCATTCCTGACACAAACAAGGAGTCAGGCTGAGGCACACAGCTCAGTTCCACAGCAGCCTGGAAGATTCAGTTTTAAAATTATGGTTTAAAAATAAGAGGAATTAATTTTATTTGAAAACAATTCACAGGCAACAGCATGTAAGGAACTTGAAACATCCCATTTAAGGTTTCTTTCATAAAGTGTAGCTTTTTTATTTAGAACATTTGTAAAAGTCTTGCGCAAATTACCCTAAGAACACTCAAGATGAGTAGTGGACAAAGAGAAGAACTACCTTTTACTTGAGCGGGATCTGGAACTGACTACCTATTTAATACTTTAGAGAACACATGTATTGTAAGCCTGTGAGGAGGCATTTCATGCTGGCTTAGTTTGAGACAAGATTTCCTACCTGATGAAACAGAGAATTGTTCATCAGTCCTTGCGTCCCTGGGATTGCACCAGTGTGTTTTGCATGAACATTGTTCACCGATGTCAATTTGGCAACTTTGTTTGATTTGCTGCTGCTGCTGTTGATGCTGCTTGAACCAGGTGAGCACTTTCTTTTCTTTCCTATTAATTTGTCAAGGGAAGTATGTGAATGTGAAAAACTACTGTGTGAATTTACAGTCAGCTCACTAGACTGATGAACAAATGGCCCTAAGGAGAGCGTGGAGTCGCTGCTGTTCATCATCACACTCATTCTCTTTATGGATTCTGCAGGGCTCCCAGTTGGAGGACCCCTCCCTGATTGGTCATGTTTGAGGCTAACAGAGTTAGCTTTGCTAGTCATACAGTTGAGGCCAACACTGTGGGACGAAGCTGTCACTGACGGATGATAGGAGGTCCCAGAGTTTCCAGAGCTAACCACACAGTTTTTTCTAAAGGACTCTGTGGAATGAGAAGGTGCGAGCAGTGCGGAACTGTTTTTACGCTTCTTTCCTGAGCCGCCACTGCTACTGACGCTGCCGGTGCTGTTACAGGTGCCACTGCCAGCAGAAGATTCCTTAGGTTTAAAAGATTTGCTGGATTTCATTTTCTGAGGTTTGCCGGGCATAGGTGAAGGTACAGAGGAAAGCACTGTAGGTGTTGAAGGGGATGAAGACACTTGTCTTGATTGCATACTGCAGACAGGATCCACTGCACCCAAAGCAGCGGGATTGGCATTTAGTGTCGTCCCGTGGGATGGTACCGATTTGTTGTTCAGAGACACACAGGAAGGAGAGACCAACGCTGGCGATGACATAACCGTGGTGGGTAAGAGGAACCCTGCTGCATTGACACCATGCTGAGAAGCAGGCATCGAGTTTGTCCGATGTGGGGCACGGACTGATACTGTGTTACTGGATGCTGGAGGAATTTTCCTGCAGGTGAACAGAAAAACACAGATAAAACCCCACATAGCCACCATTCTTCAGGCTAATACCCAGTCTAATAATGCTACCTTAAAATGATTGTATCTTGAGGTTGATTAATGCCTTTGAAAGATTTTATTAAACTGATAGTTAATTGTTGCAAAAAATGTAAAGCACAGACCATCAACCTTCAGTCTGAACACAAGATTACTGTTCTTTAACCAGAATCACAGGTTCCATGTACTTCTACAAATACCGAGAAGAATAAGAACTCTTTCACTTCTACTCACTTCCACATCTGTGAATTAAGATGCTTCTCCAACATGAAGTCAAGTGCACATCGAATATGGTTCCACCGCTTGTCAAACACGTAATAACCTCTTCCAATTTGCTGACTACCAAATGTGCAAAACTGAAAAGACATGATTTTTATTGGTGTTTTCTACTTTCAATGACAACTCCCTGAATAACAATTTGTTTATAATAAATATCGTTATAGATGTTTAAGTAGAGGATAAAAAAATATAAATCAGTTTTTATGTTTATGGCCTAACAACTATTTTGAATTTTTGGCCTTGATATATTGAGATAATTTTCTTCTCTTCTAATATTCCCATACTTAATAGAGGAAGTAAAATTTGAATTCCTCTGATTAAACAGAGAAGGTTAGCAAATGTCTTTTTATGTATAAACATTATACCCACACACATATTTATGTAACATCTACTTCTGAGGACCTACCAGCTATCTGCTAGAAGTCTGTTAAAAAAAAAAAAAGTATAATTTTAATCCAAGTTAGGCAATAAATTTGCTTGTAGCTAGACAAACTAACTTTTGTCAAGATTTAGGTATTAAAATACCTTACTGCTGCCTTTGATGTGATGCTGGTAACTTGAGTAAAAAATGTGTGTGGGTGTGGAGGGGGGAGTCCAATAAGAAAATCACACCAAAAAGACACTGCTTACATGTTCTTATTCCAAAACCATAGCCCTTTAGAGCAGTTACCAATTTCATCTTTAGTATTCTGGCATTTTGGTTTCTTTTGGATTGGGGAAGTGAGCTTTGTGTTCAACACATTTTTTAAGCATGTTTATTTTGCAACTAGTTAAACCTTCACCGCCTACTAGGCCACAAAATAATTTTCTCAAAATACAGCAAAAAAACCAAGAGTCACATACCCCACAGAAAACCACCTGTAAAACCCCAAAGTAACTTGTTTACAATTAGAGCCAGGGAGAGACTGAGGTTAACTTTGAAAACGTACAGCGGCTGGTTGAGGATGATGACCTGAATAATGACAATCCAGTTTTTCAACAGGCTCTTCTTTTTCATCACATTCTCCCTCATCACTGGATAACCGAGATGCTGGCTCAGCTGCAGGCAAGGGAGGGTGTGGGGACTCGTGGACAGAAGGAGACTCGCTGGGGGCATTTCCACTGTGCTGGGCCGGACAGCCTGGAGGCCTGGGCAAGGCAAGCAGTAATCAGCTATTATTGAACCAAGTCCAGTTAAAAATTCCACCCTTTAAGTGCTTACTATTATTGAGAGAAAGAAATCTACATTAACAGATTCCTGGTGTTGTCCATAGTCTTGTAACCTGCCAAGGGAAAGGACAGGGTATGGTGGTACCCCTGGAAAAGCAGAGTTGCCCAATTGTTGCTGAACTGCTTCCATTGATTGAAGTCAGCTTTTAATACTTCAAACACCAACCCCACCTCGCCAGGAGTTACCCTCAGCAGGTAATTGCTAATTGGAGACAGGCAACAGGCCTGGAGCAAACACACTTGCCCCATCCAACAGATCTGTATCAGTCCCTCAAAATCCACCTCATCAAGCTCCCAGTATTCATTTCATACCACTGCATCTGCAGATTTTCCTTACCTTGGAAGACTGGGGGGATGAGGTTTGGGTTTATTAGGTAATAAAGGCTTTGATTCTGTAAGAGTAACTCCATGAGAATTTTGGTGCAGCTCCTGGGAAGTTTTAGTAGGTGAGGGATGTGGTTCCCTGAGAGGGGGCATCTGCTGATGATGATCCGAATGTCGAAGAAGTTCCTTTTCCCTGGTTTTGCTCTTGTGCTCAGCTAGTAACACATCAAATCGTTTTCTTCGACCCTGTACAGCCCTCCGCTGGGTTAAGGAATGTGTCTGCAGAACCAGGAATAAATCATTAATCCCAGGCTATGACATTTGTGGAAGTCAAACACTCAAAACGCATGTGTAGAGCTCCAAAACACAGAAACTCATCACAGTCCTGTTTTAGTAAACAAATGGACTAAGAAAACAAACTTTAAAATTGCTTGGTGGATGATTATATCCTTGTCTGATACAGAGTAACAAAGCCAGCAATTTGGTAAAAGACTTCTTTCAAACTTCCTTTTAAAAACCAAACTGCTGAATTGTTAAAAAGGTCAAGACTTGAACCGAAAACCTTTTTTTACATTGATACTTTAATTGCCAACTCCTGCAAAACCAAAAAGAGAAAATATTTACTTTCACTTACAAAAATATTCAACAAAATAATGTTAAAATCAGACTTCTAATAGGAGACCTGAAAAATATTTATAAAAGTACTGTGCTGCCTTCTATACACTAATATATTCCTTGAAAACTAATGTAATCAAATAGATATTAAGGAATTCAAAACATCCAGCAGAACCCAGAGTCAGTCAGGACTCCAAAGTTCTACAGCCAGTAAGACATGTATGTGTATAAATGGCATCAATTTTAAGTAAGGTGAAGTAAATGGAAGCTATTTTTCTGAGTTGTAAAGTCACACACAATACCTTTTTAATATGGCACCAAGGGTTTGATTTGGTTCTTTTTAGTAGGTAAAAATTTAACACATAATTCAGACACAAATAGCAATTCTAAAAAATATTTTATGAGTGGCATATTCTAAAGAATTGCTGAGAAATGTTTTTACTTTTTCTTTTCCACTTTTGATTTGCCTATTTCTCTTGTAAAACCTTGCAGCTTTTCCCTCCTCTATTAGCAAAACAATTTCCTCCCCTCTGTAATTCCAAAAGGGCAATGTGTTCAAGTTCCGCTCCTCTGGGTCATTAGTGCCG
Organism: Machaerirhynchus nigripectus; assembly: GCA_013397975.1. Taxonomy (NCBI): domain Eukaryota; kingdom Metazoa; phylum Chordata; class Aves; order Passeriformes; family Dicruridae; genus Machaerirhynchus; species Machaerirhynchus nigripectus. The sequence continues at coordinate 96,930 of VZRQ01009389.1, read as the reverse complement.
GCTTCATTTACCTTTGTTCTGTAGGTGGTTTATTTACCAGACGTTTCCCAAACTGAGAGTAGAGCTGCTTTGCAGGAAAGCAGCAGAGTATTACACAAGTGCAGGGAATCTAGATTCTTGGTTCCTTGGGACCAAGACACAGTCCTCTGTCCCCCAGGATTTTGGATCTAGAGGACACATTTTGTCTGACTGAAAGTTTTTATGGATTATTTAATTAGGAGTTTGACCTCTGGGCGTGCTCCATGGCTCTTTCAGGAGCCGGCTGTACCAGTACATCCAGCAGCATTAGCATTCACACAAATTCCTACCAAGCACCTGCTGCAGACTCTGCTAGGGGGAGAGGAGAGGGTGCGAGAGGGGAAGAGCTTGAATTATTTAAATCCTGCATAAGTAATATTTTCAATGTTTATGAGGAATTTTAAAATTCATAATCTACAACCCGAAGGTTACCCCCCAAAGAGAGGAACACACTGGCCCCCTGCTACTGACATGTGGAGTAACACAGTTTGTTGGATGTCAACATCCATGTTTAAAGGGTTTATACAAAAACACAATTCTCCAGGTTACTTCAAGAAATACTTTTTGAATAAATTAACTGAACTTCAAAACCAATTTCTCTTGGTTCTGAGCAACACGTTTTGAGAGGTACCACTTACAGTGGTAATTACCGACAGCAAAAATTTGCAGTTCTCCATTTGCTATCATATTCCTCAGGAATTTGAATAAAAACTTCTGATAATCTTATCCTGATTCAGATATCCTACCTTGCATGTTAAAGACCTAGTACAAGGTTTTCTGGTTTCCACATCAATGACACCACAGTATATATCAGGATCAAATTCTCTCTCTGTCAAAGACACACAGTATTGAAAAGTTATCAAAAGACATTTTGAAATACCAACATTTAGTTTCATTATAAAAATTAACCATATTGGAAACTTTTCAAATATGACACAGGCAAATGTACAAATAAAAAATGCACAATTAAATTGTACAAATAAATTTCTCTACACGCTCAGCAAGCTTATGGTGTGCTGAATTAGAGATCTCAAGTCTACAAACACCTGTAAGTGACCTCAAAGGAAGATCTGATGCTGCCTGTTAGGAGCAGAGATCACCATTATGGATTGTGACAAACAAATGGTGGGTTTTTGCTTGTTGGCTTTGGTGTCAGGAACATTTCTACCATTCTACTGACACTCAAAGTAATTGTGTTAAAAGTGTAAAGAGCAGACTGGGTTTCCATTTTTGAGTTTATGAGGTGCTAGTTCTTCTGTTATCTGTGTACATTTGGACCTTCCATATAGAAAGCAGGAAACTAAAATCTTTAGAGATAGTAGAAGAGTGCAATTTTAGAAATGTCAGAACTGACAGGCCTTTGATATCTGTACAGATTTCAGAGAGGAAAAGCCAATTTCAAGGTGTTTGCATCCTTAAAGTGTATGTCAAATTATAAATTTAAATAATAATATTAAAAAACTCTTACAACAAAGTTACAGTATTACAGGAGTTTTAATTTACTTCTGCAACTTATTTCTATATATGGATTTCTACTAAAAGGAATATAGCTAATAATAATTAAAAAATAGTTACCTGACAATCTTTTATGTAAAAATTTCCTATTATTCGTATTTTCTTCAGGTTTCTTTTCCAAAAATGGAGGCACAGAGAGAAGACCTTTACCATTCAGTATCTGTCCAGGGGAAGGCAAGGGTGGCTTTGGTATTGAGGGACAATTAAGGCCAGTCTTTATTGAGGAACTCACAGTAGTAGAACAAGTTGGACCAACAGCAGCTTTCAGTTGGGCACCATCTATCTTTGGATGAATCTTTTCCACTTTGACAGATGGAGTCATACTGTTATTTATGAAAAACAAAGAGAATAAATTTGAAAAAAAAAGTTAAAATATGTTTTTATTCAACAATACTCTGATCTATTCCCAATATAAATGTAGACCTTCCTCCTATTATCTTTTTAATTTTCACAATTTTTATGATACCCGTAACCTCTTCTGTCCTCTTTTCCCCCATTTCTCTGACATTTCAGAGTGTCCAGGGACTTCAGAAACCAGTATTTGCATTCATGAACAGAGAATATTACTGCAAACTGTCCAAAGCTACTGCAATGGATCCATTATGTCCAGTGAGAAATGCACTGTTCTGTACCAGTAAATTTTATCAGCAGTGCTGCTATCTCACATGTGCAGGTCAAAAATCACCTGAATCAGAGCTAAAACTCCCTTATGATCAAAGTATGCAGATTATATCAAAGAATTAGGAGCCTCTAGTAAAATGACCTTTATTCATGGTGATTTAAGATGCAGCTTTGCAAGAGTTCTTCTTCAACACAGTTATGAGCATTAACTACAATCTTTGACTAGGCTGCAGGAAAAGACCTGGAGGAGTTTCAAATTATTACCTCCTAAACCAAAAACCCTCTGAAACAAAAGGAAACTTTCTCGACATAGCAGTGTCTATGCAAGTAATGACATTTAATTCTCTGTCAAAAGGCATACTCACATTTTGTCATGGGGAACTTTGCTGTGCTGTACCGAATGCATTAGCCTGTTGTTTCCGCTGATCTGCAGCTTGTCTTTGGGTGATTTCAACAACTTGGAATTTGATGATGATGCACTAGTACCTCCACTGGATGAGCGATTGCTCCCACTTCCACTGCTACCCTTGTTTTTTGAAGGGAAAGATGAAATGAGGGAAAATACTGAAGAGGAGGGAGGAGTCAAAGGCGGCTTGCTGGAGGAGCTGTGTCTTCTTTCTGAAAGAGTGAAAAGGGGTTTTAAGCTCCCATATAGAAAGAATTTGTAAATACTTCAGGTTGTCATTTTCTCCATTAACATCTGTCCTTTATTGGCTTGGGAGGTCCCTGCCACACACAGAGCATAGTGTATTCAAGCCTCTCCGTAATCCATGAGGTTCCACTCAATGCTGGTTTCCATATGGTTACCAGAGTCTTTTTAAGCTTTGGGAGCTACATTTCTCAGCCACTAAAGCTTAGCTCTCCCTCCATCTCCAACAATTAGCTCTGGACCTCAGACACAAAGCCACAAGACCCTTGTCCTCAGGCCAGGCCAGCTTAAATATCATATTCCCTTAAAGGATAAGAATTATCTGTAAGTATGTCTCCTAATCATCAAAATCATATTGAATCCAACATTTTCATTTTTACTTCATGACAAACTTTTGGTATGATCTATCAGACCTTCAGTATGGAACACCTCTGAGAGCATCAGCTCAAATATTGACCTGCACTGGGTTTTCTGAGCATTGTTGGTTTTTGTTTGGTTGGGTTTTTTCCCCCTCTTGTTTCTATTTAGCAGAAACATCAAAGCAGCAACAGAAATTCTTCTAAAAAACCTGAGTATTTGAAGTAAGAGTGGTCAGACTCCGTCACTGATTGTGCTAGTTAATTAACACCAAACCATGAACGGTTCTATGTTGCTAGCACCATTTCAGGTAAAATAGTGTCTATTGTAAAGGCAGTTCTTTAGAACCATGAATTCTCAAAACCTCTGGCAGCTTCCAGCTCTGCCTACACAGACACGTTAATGGACCGTGTGCTCACTGATACATGGACACCTGCGATTCCTCGAGGATCTGTGTAATCAACAACTACTTGAGAGACACTTCTGGCAATCAAGTAAACGAAAACCACAGATCTACAAGACACAAGAAAGAGGTCTGTCAGTGGAAAGGCAGTGGTAACACCTCTTTTGCAGCCAAGTATTGTTAGAGGTGCCCAAATTCACCACCGATCACCTTACAGATTTTGACTTAAGCGGACTGTGGAAGCAGCAGGCTACTCATGAAGTTACAACTGCAGCCAAGAGTGACAGCCAAGTCCAGTGCAGCCTGTGCAGAAGGCTGTAAAACTCTGGGAAATGTAAATTAGGACATCTGTGTTCTGCTTAAATGACCTATTTCCCTTGATCTTAAATAGAGTAAGGGCCTGTCACTCAAGTGATGGCCAGCCAGGACTCCCCTGGTAGCTGGAAGCTATCAAATAAGACAGCACCAGCCCCACACCAGTGCCATGGGGTTCATCACCCCCCATGCAGCCTCTGCAAGCAGGACTGTGACAGAACAACAGCAACAACCAGGGGGAAAACCGAGCTGCTCCAGCAGGGCCAGAGGAAAACACAGGAGTCTGAGATCTGGCAAGCCAATTTTTTGCAGAGGTGGGGAAGTAGCACTTCAAATGTGTTCATCAGCTTAGATGAATGAAAATAATGAATGAATGTAGAGCTTAGATGACGAAAGAAACTGAACCAACTCCTGTGTGTTTCTCTGTTTAACTGCAAAAATGGGTGCAAACTGCATAACAAAACTTCTGCAAAATTTTGCACAATACTCATCATTTCTGAATGGGTAATTACCAAGAAGCCGAGAAGTCAAGTGGGAAATGCCCAACAAAAATACCAAACAAGTACAGTAACTTATCACCCACCTCAAGGAACAACTGCTTTAAAATTGTAGTATTTAAAATGATTAGTTATCAAAATCATCCACTTAGTTTTCCAGAACCAGCTGCCACTGAAGAGTCTGTAAATGAAATATTTTAGCATATACATGTTCTAGTAAATGCCTGTGCTTCTAATATGACACAGTGCTTATTGCTAAATGGCTTTTTATAGCAATGGCAAGAATCCCTGAGCAGCTCTGTTAAGTTACTATTTGAGGGGCATTAGAGTTCAGTGATGCTACGCCCTGTGACATAATGAGAAACATTGCTCAATGCTCTTCCACATTCTGTATATTTAGAAAATTCAAAATCCAAGTGCTTATCACAGTTACAAATAATCTCTAATAAATCACTGGATGACTAATGCAATCCTTGGGAGTTTGTTATGATGACTTTTGCTTTTTGAAGGAAGTGAGAGTGTTGCTTCCTTGAAAAAACCTAGCAGATGAAAAGAAGAAGGGACTAGAATAAAACCGAGAACTTCCTTGCATTCCATCATTAGGAAGAAACTAGACAAAATAGTAATCTCAGCTGTTAATCTGGACATTTCTCTTCTGGCAACTGTAACTGGCACTGTTCTGGCACCAAACTGAGATGCTACTGCTATTTGCATGAATGTTTAATAGCACCAGGCTCAACCAAGTGAGTTGATTATAAAGTGTTTTGAACTGGCGATAATAAAAAATATTACCTAAGAGAACCAAGGCTAATGGCTGATCACACACAAGTTTACAGTCTACCTGTCAGAGAGGATTTCCATACACAGACACACACACTCAGAAAAAAACCACCGAATTAACTTTTTCTAGAATCCTGGGATAATTTCTTAAAGTGGTACTGTAACATTTCAGGGCTGTGAAATCTTCACTTACCACTTCTGTGCATAACCATGACTTATGTTTTCTATCAAGAAAACAAGAATTTTCAGCTCATTTTTCATAACCTGCCTAGACCTGCGTTTTGGTGACATACATACAAGTTGAAGTAGAGTTGCTACTACAATTTGCTTATATTTAATATGTTTCAGTCTTTTAAAGTAAAATCTGCCTAAGATCTGCTTTGCAAACCATGTGAAGAGCACTGAAGTCTCACCTTAATAGAGAAAGCTAGTATTATTTTTGAAACCAGACATAATGAAGAATTGCATATTTGATATAATGAATATAGTTATTGACAGACTGACACAGTCTTTTATTGGAAAAATTACTACAGAAACTGTCACTGAATAATCAAGACCACCATGCTTTTTATGCGAAGCATATTATAATAATAAAATCTACTAATCTTCTGCCAATTTAACATAGTTCCCATTTGTCATGAATTCTGATTCAGCATGAAAGCATTTAAAAATATTAACTATCTCGAGGTGTTCAGTTTTCAAATTTTAAAGGCTGGCACTCACATCCCTTCCCTTCACATAATTCTTGAGAGGAAAACAATTTTTTCATTTCATGATTGCTTATATAACACAGAAAAGTGATATTCCCAATTCTGCACCCGTGTATGATGATTCTAAACTCTAAAATTTAGGGGAAGGAGGGGTTTTATTGTTGTTGCTTAGGTTTTTCTGTTGATTTTTTTTGTTGGTTTGTTTTGCTTTTAAATATCAGAAAAATGTCAATTTTGGCTTTCAACAAAGAACCAGAAAGTCTTCCTTGATGCCACAGCACTGGAAAAAATCTGATCTAAAATGAAATCTGTGTTCAACACTGAACTTTAACAGATAAACTTCTCCTTATATATCTTTGCATTTATAGAACAGGTTGGTGATGCTATGGAGAAGGACTGGGCAGAGTTAGAAAGCTGTGAAAAGAGATGGCATCCCAGCAAATGATGTCTCTGCTCCATGACCAGGATAACTGGTGACTATCAAGTCAGACAAACACAGCGTCTCTGTGCTACAGCTGAGAAAGAATTATACATGCATCAGGCCAAAGGACACAGGACTTCCTGATAAAATAAGATACCGATAATATAAATTTCTTCCAGAGCTTAAAAAGAGCTTCACCTGGCTTAGTTTGGCTGCCGATTTTCTTGGGCTTAAAAATCCTATTTTTCATTGTCTATTTCCTACTAAACATGCAGCAATCTCTGACAAAATGCAAAAAAGTAACCAGGAAGGGGCAAAAAAAAAAGAAGGGGAAAAAAAAGAGAAAGCTTCTCACCGTGTTTGGCTACTTACTCTTCTATCAATGAGTAAACACTTGGACGTACTGTGATTCATAACTCATTGCTATATTAAAGGATGACCCCCTTTTATGGAAAAAAGCATTTGATTTTTCATAAAATGCTACTTTCTTTGCTGCACGCTTACAAAAAAATTAAGAAAAAATAATTTAAGAGCAACATTACTCTTAAAAATTTTCAAGACATTCTTCCCAGGTCTATGCTTATTTCCCAAAAGCTAGGAAGTATTTTGTGCTGTTCATTCTCTCCGGGCATCAATTAATAGCTTTGGGCAGCAAATACAAGATGTACAGATCAAGTTTCATAAACCCATTTTTTTTATACAGACTCCTTACATAAGTACTGGGCAAAAAGTCAAAGTGCCCTGTGTCAGTGCTGGTGCAGCTGCAGTAAAAACAAAGCACACCCAGGAGAACACACACAAGTTTGGTTCCATCAGACATGTTGTAACTTCAATGAATGTTCAGAAAAAGACCTAACACAGGTTAAGAGTACTGTAGAGTAAGTGTAAGAGTACTCCTCAAACTATAGGATTAGATGTATATATTGAAACAAAGTATAAAAAACCCTTTATGCTCAAGCAATTGTTATTTCATGTCTGTATGTCTGCATCACAAAGTATAAGCAGGATAACAGTGAAACTTAAAGCAAATTTGTCCTTTTCTCCATCATACTGAGCTACTGTGTAACTTGTCATTTGAGAAATTTAGACAGGCATATTAAAACAAACATCTTTTACCTGAGGATAAAAAATCTATTTGCTGTCAGTAAGAGTATTTCATTCCCAGAGTAACTGAGAGCTAATTGACATGGAGAGCTAATTGACTGGGTTTTATCATTTCTCCAGGAAGATCAGATCAATGCCATGACAGTAGAGCACAGACACTGCTATGGAAGGGCACCTCAACACAGCTCCAGATTTTACTCGGCAATCAACTAAAATCCCTTGTGCAGCTCTAGCCCACCATGACTCTAATCTCACCATGACAAAGACAAAAAAAAAAATTAGAGGATTTTGCAGGAGAAACTGGGAGCTAAAACAATCATGGGCATAGCAAGCAAATTATTCTTCCTTTGCTGCCACCCTGGCAGGGTGCAGCTGCTTGGTCTGGGCAGGAGCTTGATCTGCTACTCACTTATTCCTGCTTCATTATCCTGCTCTAATCACAGGACCTAGATACCAAGGATTCTGCCATAATCTTCCACTGATGTCTCTTTAATCATCCCATCAGTTCTGTGTGTACTGTAAGTCAGGATGAGGTCACTCCATCCTCAATTTTGTGGTGTTTGACCATACACATTTAGCTGAACAGAGAGCAGCTGAACAAAGTCATCTTCACTTCAGCAAGAAAGTTACAAACCAGAGTATTTATGGAGCCCAAGCAACCAGTATGACAGACCAATAAGGCCTGATGGGCACCAGTACTATTTGTCATGCCCCGAGATGCTCTGTCTTACTGTTTCATAAAAAACCATTGGTTTGCATCTGGCAGCTGATATTACTGTTTATCACTCAGTGTTAGCAAAATCACAAAAAGAAGCCAACTGATAGTCACATATGGTTGTGGCACTAAGAAACAGCCGTATTTAATAACTTTTAAACAGACAATGGCCAAGCAATACTGATGCAACTTTATGTCTTGCACTTCCTCACTTGAAAAATATTCAGCACAGTAAGTTTATAGTTTTCCTAGACTTTTATTTTGGAGAACCAAAATCCACCCACAAGTGATCACTGTGCAAAATACGTTAGATAAAGGTGTATTAAATTATGCGTAAGCAGGGCAGTTTTGTTGCTGCCACTGAAGAAAAGAGAGGGAGAAGTGGAAAACGATCATCCTCACTAGTAAGATTCTGAATGCCAACTTCAGTACTTCAAAGTATTTCAAAGAGGAGATAATTCCGTAACTATAATTTAGAACAAATTATGCTTTTTATGGTGTAACTACAGCATAGCCAGAATGGGTTTTAATTCTGTAGTAGCACATGCTACCCGGACAGGAATGCCATTTCCTCTACAGTAACTGCTGCAGAATGGTCCCAAACCCAGCACACCTCCCCTGACATCCAAGATTGCCACCACAGAAAAGAGAGAGAGGAGCAGATTGCAAACACAGTTACTAAGAATGTAACAGTAAATTATTGTCTTCAAATAAATAACCTTCAAGTATCTCCCCTTCCCAACTGCTGCCTCTCCACAACCAGTTTTTTCATTTTTCCTTATTTGTTACCAATCCTTTCGAAACCCCCTTGTATTCAGCACACAAGTAGCTCTGTAATCAATTTCCACAGGATTTAAAATTCCTCCCTAAAATACATGGCTTTTCCCCCCAAGAGATGTAAAACAGCCTTTGAAGCATCACGCATTGTGCCATCCCAAGCCAGCAGACAAGACTGGGGTTTTGTTGTATAGTGGCACTGAAATACAAATATGGCAAAGTTATTATGGAAGGACATTAGAGTATTTTAGATGGTAATCGGGCCACGGAGAGATTATAACATCCACATTATGAGCACTAATCTCCGCATAGCCTGTTGATGACATGACAATACCTGCACTGTCTGATTAAAAGGCAGGTGTTGAGTAAGTAATTCTTTCGCTATTAAAAAAAAAATATTTGAAATAAACTTCAGAAAAGCCATAGTGATGATAAACAAGAGCATCAGACAGAGGTAAGCAGTACAGATTAGCTGTGCCTCAAGATGCAGTATGGGTCAGCGAGGATCAAAATACAAGACAACAGTTTTCCAGCTGTGTATGACCATAAAAAAAAGCTTCAGTTTTTCAAAAAAGTGTAAAGCAAATTCAAAATAAATACCACACCCCAACATTATTCCAAAGTTTAATAAAATCTTTGGTAAACAAAAGATTAATAAAGAATGGTGTGTTGAAAGATGCAAATAAAGAATTAAGGGAAGAACCACGACCTAATTTCTGCCTTTCTCTCTCTCTCTACCCATTCTCTACCCAGAAATTAGGTTTGTATCCTTACAACCATGTTCTTCCTCTTCAGCATTAATAGTGTTCCTTAGAAGACCTGATCACATAGTATAATATTGTGTCATGACTTCAGATGAGTTTATCTATCCAAATACTTGCCTGGCTTTCATCTTACTAATGCTTCTATTTACACCAGATCGGGAGTTAAAATGTTTTCCCCTGTAGCTGTTTCTTTACATGTAACAAACTTTAAATGTTTTATGTTGACTGTCAGACTCAGTTCTGCTACAAAAAAATACGATGCTAACAATGAAAACTTGCTTAACAGCTGTTAGTGAACCAAAATACAAAGGGAGTTACAGGCTAACTCGTAAAGTCCTGAAGATGGATGTAAAAGAAAGGCCTTGAAATGGAAAGCTCTCCACACAAAAGAGATCAAGAAGAGGGAATCGACTTTGTTTAGAGTGTGGAAATAAGAGGAAGTATCACAGGTTATACATGAAAATAGTAATGTCAGCTAAGGAAATCACATCCTTTGATTTTGTCGTTAAGAAACTAGAGGATAAAAGACCCTGAACACAAATATTTTTCTTATGTACTGCATGACTAACTAGTGACATCCACTGCCATGATACAAGAGCTTTGTAAGATTAAAAAGTAAAATATAAACATGTACATGACTATTTGAACTGGCCAACTACAAAGCCCCTCTCTGCTCACAGCAGAGTCAAGGGAGCGCTGACCGATGGAACGGAGGCGGGAGCTCCCGCGGCTCTCTCGGATGTCACACCGTGTCTCACCTGCCTCCATACACGCACGCATGCACGCCCTCTGGCTGTGCCAACCCATGTGCCTCCCTTTGGCAAACAGGACACTACACTTACGGGCATGCCCACTTGCAGGAAAAACTCATCGAGAAAGGAGAACAGCATGGGGGATCTGGCTGGGGTTCTGCCTGCACAGCTATCACCCCACTTTCTGTTCTGAGGTCTTAAACGCAAAATCTTTAACTCTTTCATGATGGAAAAGGACAATGGGAAGCAAACCTGTTGTATTGCGATACTTTTTAAATTTCCAAAACTTGAAATCTCTTGTAATGTAAACACACAATTTGCTGCATCAATGGAAAACAAGTAACTTGGTTTCTTCTTTTAAGTCAAATCCTTACATTACCCCAGTTTAACATTTTTAGGCATTAGTAAGATTTGAAGGATAAAAAAGGATCATTGCTGCTTATTTCATTAACACTGGTCAACCACAGTTGGCATAAAGCAACTGTTTCCATGTTTAAAAACACTGACCACGTTAACTATACACTAATTAAAAATTTACTGCAGCAAAATCCCAGGGAAATCACTAATACAGTCAAATGAGGGCACAGACCTACTGTGCCTGCACAATAGTGTCTTTCAAATTAAATATTACCAGCCTTTTCACACTTCCTTTTGAAAGAATGGAGCAGCACTGTAATTAGGATGTGCTAACTAAAACGTTTGTGCAGTTTAACCTTTTAAATGAAAAACATGACTGCACTTGACACATGCAGGCTGTGCCTGCGTTTCCCATTTCCTCCAGAGCAGAGATGAAACAGCACAGACTATCCTGTCCACAGCCAGCCATAAGCTGTAACAGGAATGTATTTGCTCTCTGATTTATAAATTACATGGGTGAGCACACTCAGAAAAACAAGCTAAAATGAACACACTCTTAATAGTTCCTTTAATTAACATTTTGATTAACAGCTGCCAATTTATCTAAGGGCCTGACAGGACTGCAAGTGGCTAAGGTTTGATTGCTATTTTTTCTCTTGCCAGTCTCCCCATCTGAGATGCAGCTTTTGGGGATTTTCAAGTTTCTTCAGGGAAACAACTCAAAGCAGCATCTGGCCCTGTCAGGTACTGTCTGACCTGCAGCTCTGGAGGATCAGAGCTCCTCGGTTTGTCCCTGTCCATGGCCAAATCGCTGCCTGCCTGCCTTTGGAGCTGTGCCAGGCAGCTTCGGTGACATTTCAGAAGGGCTCACGGGGCCGCTCGCAGTGCTTAATCCCTCGCTGTGGGATTATCCACATCGTGCACAGAGCTCGCCGAGGCCCACGGCACCACGGGCAGTGCCGCCGGTCACATCCGGCCACTGGAGCTCCAGGCTGGGCCCTGCAGTCCACAGCTGCCCCCAGACCTCTGCCCAGCCTCGGCTTCTCCCACAAACCTGCTGCCAGCCAGGGGCCCTGGAGCTGCGGGGTTTGCATCGGCACCCGTCAGACACAGCCACGGCACCAGGCTCTGTGGATGCTCTTGTGATTCTCCCGGCAAGCTGCCAGGCCTTGCAAGCGGCTCCAGGACAATTTCTCCAGCAAATGTGCCTCTCACCAGCCACCCCACCTTGGGCTGACATCGCCCAGCTTGGTGGATACTCCTGCTGTGCTTCTCAGGCAGCAAAAATTCACTCCATTATTTACTGTCCTGAACTTCCAGATGGGTCTCCACATCCTAAGTCTCCACGTTCTGAGGTCTGACTGTCAAGGTCTGATTTCCACCCAAAGCCAGGCCATGGATAGCAAAATCTAATTTTCTTCAAAATGATTAATTTCTGGACCATTTCCTAAGTAATCACTTATAAAAATTACAGCATATCTGCTGACAAAAGGAATAGGAAAAAACAGTTTGTGGCTTTTACTCTTATTTTAAGTTACCATAATCAAAATTGAAATTTTCTGTCTTCCCTTGCTAATCAAATTACATACAAATTCATTTTTAAAACCAAGCAAATTACGTTTTCACTAAAATAACAAGTTTGCCAAGAAGAGAGGCAGCTGGCTTGTACAAACACCTTTGTGTATTAGCATCAGTATGCTAGCATAATACTTTTCTTCATTAAGAAGTTTAAACAGAAGAAGGGAGTACCATTTCGGCAGACTGGGCTTTGTTCAGGTTGGGGGTTTTTTCGTTATTTAAAGAAACCTTCAGAAACCTGGAGGCTACTGCTCCCATTACCAAGCTTAAAAATTAATACTAAATCCTAAACCACAGATACTAAATGCTAACATTACCATGTCTGTACACTCAGAGTATGAGGCAACAACCAGCTCCTCTGTGGCTCCAAATTTCAAGAAGTTGACAGCTCATGTCACCTACCCATTAATTGTTAAGGACAACTCAGGAATACAAAGACATTTCCTTGGATTATGCTGTTTTTAAAACACGACTCCTTCCACCACTAAAATTAGTACCAAAGGCATGCATGTTTTTGGAGGATTTGTTTCTATTGTACACTCTTCCACTTCACACCCATAATTAAAACTGGCTAAGTCTCCAAGAGATTTTAGTGGTTCACAAAATTCTTGACTTCAAACTGCTACGTGGGGAACCAGCACTAATGTACCTGTCTTAGAAACTAGAATTCTTAGTCTTTGATTTGGCCCATTCTTATTCTAGGGACACGAGGGCAAGTAAGTTCTATTTTGTTGCTTGTTCCACAAATAAACTGACCAAGATCAGGCAATGTAATTCCCACATGGAACAATGCAGAAAGCTGTCTTCCTTCTGGGTAAGAATGAGGACAAAGAACCCAACCGCTAAGAAACCCCAGCAGCTGGGCATCAAGGCAGGAACTGGAATGGAAGGGAGAGGCACGACAGAATACTCACACAGGGAGAGAGCAGACTTGGCCCACAGGAAGGCACACAATGGCACAGAGAATGCAGTGGGATTTTTTGCCTACTTATGTTATAGCAGCAGCATATATGCCACCTGTCTCAATCCACACATTTTTACCTATTATTTTCCAATGTCTAAAGGCTTCTGAGTAACGTTATGCAGTAAATACCTACAAGGTTTCACCTTGAAATAGATTGTGTGTGTGGCACAGTGAAATCACATGTTGCCAGTGTACTGTGACAAATGCCAAAGTAATTTTACTTAACGTAGTAAAAGAAACCCATTACATAAGGCAATGAAATCAGTAAGTTCTTTTCTTGGTACTAAATTTTGCAAGAGGTTTGAAGTTTTATTTTCTATCAACAGTACTTGAAGTCATTGAAAAAAATCCCCAAAACATCAACAACATTAGATTCAATATAAACACTCACACCATCAGTTAATACCCGAGTTCAGAAGCCTAAAATTAGCCCTTCAAGCTGTGATAATGCACTGCGCAGATCCCCACACAAAGAACACCCACCTCCGCACGCCGCTCGCTCTCAGGGAACGAGGCTGCAGTGAGGAGACTCCTGTTCTGACATAAGGACAGTGCAGGAGGGAGAGGAGCAGTTTGATATGAATTACTGCAGAGAACCTAATTTCCAGGTCTCTGGTGTTACACAATCACCCAAGAGGGACAACTTGAACTGTGCCAAAACCATTGCAATGGAAGAAAGTTTGCTTCCTAGCACTCCAGATAACAAAGAACAGCATCAACCCCCTCTTTTTTCTATTTGCTCACTGAACACATGTAACACAAAAAGATGTTTGTATAATTTGTGATGCTATCACTATACACACACATAGAGTAGCTCCCTTATATGAATGAGTACTGCAGAATGTCAAGAAATGGAAAACAAACAAACAATAATAAAATTGGGGGGGGGTGGAGGGAATCCACAAGTTGAAGTATCCTGCACATTTTGCATTGCCAGGAAAATTGGTTTTAAGATTAAAAATTCCCTAGCCAATCTTTCACTTGCATTACATTTGTTGTCTGGTTTTGTAAAGTGAGATAAATGCAGCTCTATCACATCTCCTTCCACTTGCCTACATTATAGTGTTCTGTCTTTCAAAATTAGGCTGATTTTAGTAAAACTGAAGAGCTGGATTTGAGATGGTGCCCTCCCACTCCCCGCTAGGAGATGTCTTGAAGATACTGGTGTTTATCAGTAACAATAAAAGCAGCATTCTGACAGCAAAGGTAGGACTTCTTGGTGCACTTACTGGAGGAAGGCGGGAAGATCTTTGCTGGCTGGACACCATGAGCACATTCCAGCCCAGCTGTGCACCTGTCTTATTAAACTGGCCAATAAAATAATAATAAATAAATAAATAAAGGCAAAACATGACATGAAACCTGAAGCTATGTCTGTGCACTGAGCAGGAGGTGATGCAATGGGAGAGTGATGGCAAAGCACACAGGACAAAGCCACAGACAACCAGGCTTCACTGCCTTCACTGCATATTAAGACTCACTTATCCTTTCTCAAAACTCAGCAAACTCAGGCACCAACTTCACAACCACTTTCAACTGACTGGTGTGAGCTAACACTGCCACAGGCAAAAAGCATTCCTGCCCTCTCCCCCAATCCTGACCACTCAGTCTGAGCCTTTGCATCATCTGCTCTGTCCTTAACAAAGACCAGAACCATCTGCTCAAAGGCCTGACAGTGTCACAAACCAAAAGCCTGCTTGTGCCACAGCTGGCAGTGAACTGAGCGAGGACTAGCAAGAATTAACCTGTGACTTGATCCCAGGGAGAGGGCTGCACGCATAAGAGCTGGGCACAACAACAAACTGCGTTGTGAGCTGCAGTAATGATGAGTTTGCAAGTTCCAAGAATCTTTGAGGGGTACATAGAAAAAAATCAGACTTCCAAGGAATTTCATCTGATTGATATCAACAGTGCATAAACCGGGCTTGCTTACACTGCAGCCTGCTTATGTTTACATTTAGTACTGTCTAAGATGATTATGTTGTAAATATTTTGCTTTAAAGAGATTGTTTGGTTACTGGCTACTATTATTACTCTTCCTGGAAGGAAGAGAATAATGGGCCTTGAGCCAACATCAAACCTCTTAAAGTTCATCCATTGAGGACTCCAGGATGGTTACCTGGAAAATCAACTTTGCTGCTATATGGGGTGCATGGAAAGAACCCCACCATGACACCACAAAGACAGCCTTAGTAAAGGAGCAGCAAAATCAGATAAAACGTAGTGCTACTGCCTTGTATTTGGAAATGAGTGCTCTGAAGTACCAGCATGAATTAAATTCCCAGAACCTCTGGAACCAGAAGGCAATGGATTTTGAAATATGTGGATTTTTTTTCTCTAGCAGCTGCCACTTTGGAGAGTGTTTTACATCCTGCAGAACAAAACAAATACATTGGGCAAGACTACTGGTTTTGACATTTTCTTTTCCAAGTAAGCAAGCTTAGAAGTTCCTCAGGTTTCAGAAAACTGGAGCAAGTCCAGAATAAAATGGATGACTGAGTACAGAGGAACAACTTGACAGGCCTGTTGGTGCACAATCAAATGACAGCATTTTATGCCTTAATATCAACTCCACTTACACAACATGCTTGTTTACACCAGAAATACAAAATATAATTACTACTCATGTAGCACATGTGTACACAAAGAATGAAGGTTTCTGTACAAAATTATGTCATTTCCAGGGACTAAGATCAGGAAAGGACATTGAATCCATTAGATTTCAAGTGTATAGCCACAGCTATTGTGAATCTCTGCCACCCGGACAACTGGGACAGGACAGAGGAAATAGCAAACAGCCCAGAGCTCATCAGGGCTTTCAGCACATCCTAACTATCTGCCATCTGCAGCCTCCCTCGATATGTTCTTGTGATTGCAGAAAAAGGGGATGAGTATGGCCCTAAAGGTTAGTGCCATCCTCAACCTGAATAGAGATCAATCCTACAGAGAGAAAAACTTGGCACTGACCAGTTCCTAGGTGTCACTAGCTGTCATTCTCAGTGTGTGGCAAGCAATATGTGAGCATCAAGACTTGCAATACTACACACACATATACGTTTATATATTTTCTGTGGCTATTAAAGCAGTCACAGGTATTTTTAGAAGGTAGCTGGTGGATTGCTTCGTGACCCACATGATGACCTTTGGTCAAAGAGTATATGGCACTGTGATGGGGAACTGAACTGTGGCAGTTTAAAAACCTTTCCTCTGACCTTAGTGGCCAGGAGAGGGCCAGTGTGTCATCTTTCCAGGCATACACATGGTTACGTGTGGCTTATTAGAGGCTGCAAGCCAAAATGAAACTGAAGAAAATGAGTGCTAGCTAGTCCCATGCCAATGATGAGCAGGGCCAGAGCTCTACAGAGTACTATAAGGCTTCTCAATATAATCTAGAAAAGTGAAGGAAGTAAAAACAATTACTTCACTAAGCCCACCCTAATACAGCAGAAAACCAAAATGCTTAAGAACTCAGGTGACAACGTCACCCACATAGTAGCAAAAGAAACACAGCCAATTTTCCTCTTAGCAAGGAGAAGAGCCATGAATTCCATGTGAATACCATATGTACCATCACACAGAGTGATGAACAGCTCTTGAAACTCTCAGTGTACATCACATAAAACTTCTCACAGCTCAAACCCAGCTCTACAGATAATCCACAAACATCGGAAAGTTCTAGGCTCAAAATAGAAGGGTGCCCTGAAAGGAGCACACCTTCTACCTAATGCACAGAATTCACCACAACACCCCACAGAAACCAGGGCTTTTCCAAGAGCCAGACATGACAAACAGGTTCTTTGCAACCAGCAGGGTCACACAGAGAGGACATGGCACAAAACCACTCCTGGCCTGGCAGAGGGAGAAAATCCTGTGGTGTGAAAACATAAGAAGGTGATCTGGCTAAAAGAGAAAAGGCTACCTTCTCTATAAGAGAAAGAGAAAAGAGTACCTGGCTAAAAGACAAAAAAGTACCTTTTGGAAAGCTACTTTGTATAGAATTATGAATTAAAGGTTTTCTGACAATCTTGCCAAGCAACAAGGAAAAACTCAGTTATGTAGGAACTGCTTCAACCCTCCCGGAGCCTGGTCTAATTCCATCCTTTACAAAGCAGTGCAGAGTGAGAGTGTCATACCAACCTGGACAACTCGTTATCTGGGGAAAAGAGAACAGAAAATAGGACAAGAATCTTTTGACAGTGGTCCTTCTTTCTGTAACACAACTTGGCGAAACAAAACATCATTGCTGTCTTTGTGGCCAGCAGCGCTCTCTGACACGGCACAACTTGCCTAAGGCACCGGAATAGGCAAAGTTTATCAGCAGTTTACGTATTAGATACACTGTTGGCTTTTTTCCTACATTTTTTTGGTAATGTTGAAAAGATTAACCTGCTACCCAGCTGCACGACAACTGCAGGAATCTGCACAAATTAAAGAGTAAAAAGAATTATTTTCTATACAAACACTTCATTATGTATTTGTTTCATCAGTAGGAGATAATAGGGTTTGGAAGTACTTTGGCTGTTACTGCCTGAGATAGCTAATGATGGCCTATTAGTCCATAATATTATCACAAACTTATGTAAAATTACATACAATATTTAACTATTGCTGCTTTTTTCCTACATTTTAGAAGATATTTGTAATTGTTCCATACTGTTACAGAGCTCTCACAGAGTTGGATAATGCAAGAGCTAACCCAGGACTGCTACTGAAAAGCTGTTTGAATCTTTGTTACAGGTAGACACAACACAGCACTTAGGAATCTGAATTGTGTCCCAGGCCATTTATATTACTTGGATATAATTATTTAGTGTTAAACTGAATTAAGCCTAATGAGAAGCTTAAAGTGTTGGCACTGTATTATTTTGAAAGTGAATTTGAGCCTACAATTATTGTTTAACTTAGTATGTAAGACATGTGGTTATTGATTGCTATTCATCAATAAACTTACAGGTTTCATTGTATAGAAAGTGTTATACACTCCCTCTTCTGGTAATATCTTAAAAACACAGTTTCTAAACTTCAAGTGTATCATATGTTAGATTTCAAGTGTATCATATTGCTTGGAAGAAAAGAACCCTCAAAGCAGTATCATGTTTCTTTTCAAAAAGCCAGCAAAATGGTAATCAAAACCAAATAAATAACAGGTGAAAACTACTTGACATAATGACCAACTAAATTAAGCAGCTACCCTTTAGCTGTGCCTAAAACCAAAATGTTATTGATTTCTTTTAATTTGGTAAGAAAAATATTGTCCCAAGTTTTTCCAGAAGTGTGATTCATGCCTAATGCCTGGTTACCATTCCATGCACTACTGCTGTAGGTGAGAATATAAATTTTAAAATGCTGCCTACTTTTCCTGAGGTGCAGATGAAGTTCCTACAAAACACTGTTTTTATGTTGGTCCAGCATGGATAGCTTTCTTCCACCTAGAACACTACACCTCCTCTTCTCTGGGGGGCATTCTTCTTATAACAAAAGCTGCTGAAGGCTACACATACATCCTACAAAAACACCTAAAAAACAGTATTCACAGTATAGAAAATGAGAATTGTTAGATAAAATTAAGAAGTCCAAACAGAAACAGTAAAAGCAATGCATAAGAGACCAAAAGATGAACTGTTAATAAGTGCACACACATGCATATATCCACCTCTTCCCTTGATGGTTAGTGCCTGATAAAGCCAGGAGATGTGTCTCAACTAGGACACATTCTTGTTCCCCTCACCTCCCACCAAAACGTGCAAAATCCAAGAATGCCACAGCATTACACAAACCACGTTAATAGTATTGCTGCCAAAACGTTGAGAGAGGAAAAACTTGTGAAAAAGCTTTTGTTTGTTTTGCCCTGTTTAGCCTCTCCTCCTTTCTACCACTTTGCCCCTCATTACAGAGCAATAAAACCAGAACTGTACCTACTTCATTCTCCCTCCTCCAGGGTAATTCTGTCCTACCTTCCTTATTTAGCTTCCTCCTTATTGTCTTCATCTATTTCTTTTCACATGTATTTTACTCAAGTTCTTTGTTTCACATTTTCCCCTTTTTAGTTATTCCCCGGTGTCCTCTCTTTCCCTTCCTCGGACACATACAAATAGACTGCAAACCACTTAATTCCAGCTGTGCTGAGCCAGCCCTGCCAAAGCTGCCATCCCCCTGCCTGTCAAAGCTGGGCGCCGCTGCCCCAGCCATGTACTGCACAGCTGTACTGGGTGCACCGGTATCTTCACAAAGCGTCATGGAAGTGATGTTACTGGTGGGATTTCCTATCTGACCTATGAAGTTGTGCTTGCAGAGAAAAAGAGACCATCCCAAGCACAGCAGTTGTTCAAGGGTCAGATGCTGGGATGAGAGGGTACAGTCTTTGCAACTGGAAACTATGTACTTCCATGGAAAAAAAAAAAGGCAAAATAAACAACCGAAAATTATTTTCTTTGTGACAGTTCAATACTCAAAACAATTTTACAAGCTTCCCAGAATACTCCTCCCTGGAATCACAAAGTGCTGTGGTGTTCATCTGAGGTTTTCAATCCTTGGAACAAACTACACAGCTCATGAGAACACACACTTCTCCCCAAAAATAAATGAGAAAGTCCTTATAAATAATTGATCTGCATGTGGTACGCTTTTGAAATTAAACTACTTTTAACCCTACCCTCTAACACCAAATTCGTATCTCCATGGCTCTGACACATTCCCATCTCTCCAGAACGGCAGAAATTAGTTTCTTTTTTACTTCAACTCGGGCTTCTTCCACCTCCCCAGCTCTTAAACAGGTTGCAGCTTCGTCCTCCTGCACTCAGCTCAGGGCAGTGTGCCAGACCCTGCGTGCCTATGGCCTGCCCTCAGTGCGTGCCACCTCCCCTGGCTGGGCTCCAGCCTGGAGGAGTGGCTTAGGCAGTAGAAAGAACCCTTTTAGCTGTAAAGGAAACCTTCCAAGGATGTGGATCATGTAAGCTAATGCAGAACGGCCTTCCCTGAACCTGCAAAAATCTGGAATGATGGTTGGGAGAGCTGTGTCCTGCTCCACGTGCCACTTCCTCTCACAGAATGAGTTCTGAGTGATGAAACTCAACCCTGACTTCTAGATTGGTTAAGTCCCTCACTGTCAGTCATTTTTAATTGTAGACATGATGCAACTATCCCAGGTGGCTTCTTTCAAAGTGAAGCTGTAGTAAAATACACTCAAAGCTACTTTCCATTGGAATTACTTGTCCTCTTTAGATCTCATTCCAATCTATTGATCAACATGCTTTCTCCCTCTTAACAACTATTTCTGTGACAGTGAACATGGCACTGCTTCTTCTTTTCCCACAAAGGTAAGTATTTGTTTTTCTTTCTTTTCACTTGTTCTTCCCCGTCAACATTTACTTTGAAAAGCAAGCAGTCAGTCCCAGTCTCCAAGCAAATACCCAGCAAGGAGATCACTATAAAGGAGCAGGGTTCTCATGGAACCCTTTGCATAATTTTTAATGTTAGACTTGTTTTAAATATTTTAACATTTCAGTAAGGATAGAACAAAAAAAAATACTCTCTCTTCAGCCAATATTAAACCAGAAGGATATTTGCACCTAGATCTTCTGCTATGGCAGAACAGCATAAACTTCATTTCACACTAACCAAAGGTAAGAAGAGCCTAAAGCACATCAAGCACTTGAAGTTTGTAGTATTTTAGCATACACAGTGCTGTAGAGAGAATGAGTTACATCATAAGCAGTAAACTGAATAATCAGTATCTCTTAAATCTGAAGCTGAACATCACCTTTGTTCTTAGCTGATACTTAAAAATTGCTTTGTATCTTCAACCAGAGCTTGACAAACCATGTACCCACAAAAAAGGAGGAAGTTTTACTAAAAAACTGCCATCAGCTTCTCAAACAGACTCCCTGTGCTTTCGTGTAATAAACAAAGACCCCAGCCATTCTGTGTACAAAAATGATCTTTCATTTTGGTTGTTAGACTTCTACAAAAGATCACTGATACCCAAGTAAATTCTTATGATTTATAAAAACCTTTTCACACTGCTTTAAAAAGACTTTAGTGAACAGTGGACATTAATTGCTGAAACAAATTGCTTGCTGCCAAAAGTATGCAGGCCATAATGAAGGCTTATCTCTCCAAAATGAGGATGAGCTTAAGCAATCCTCCATGAGGGAAAAAAAAAAAACCACACACACACACACAAAAAAAAACCCAACCCAAAAACCAAGCAACAAACAACCCAATCCTCAGGTCCAATGGCTTTGGAACAAGATTCAGTACATTCCTTTCTTTTCTTATCAGCTTTAAATGCTGTCTTGTACAGACACTTTATCTTTGACTTAATAATCCATGAATCCATGCTAAACACACTCTTATTCTACTCTAAACAAGCAATACATACACAACTTCAAAAAATACAACTTAAAAATATTAAATACTGTCACATTTTTCAGAATAATTAGCGGCTGCCAAATTTAACAAAAATATAGTAGGACAAATTTATATTCAATTCATAGTGTGAGAAGAACCCAAACATGTAGTGCTGCAGGGACTGTAATACTAAAGTTATGTATGATACACATCCAAAATACATTAGCACATTGACAGAGATAGTTAACAGATCATTCTTCCCAATTGAAATCACAAGTATCACATGTTCTCTCTGAATCCAGGCACTAATACCAAAAACACCCTTAGGACTCCCGAAGTGGAGACCTGCAAATGAAAGGTGGGTGCGGGCCCTGACTGAGGGAGGAAGGAGCTTGGTTAAACAATTAGATGGAGAATCACAAAACACCTCACACAGACTCCGAGGATGGACCCAAGTAACCAGCAAACATCTCTTTCTCTATGGCCAGGATCTACCCTCCGAGTACAAGGTTGTGTGATGACTTCTCTATCCCAATTCCACAACCTCCTAGAAACCACAATAGATGGACATATCTGTATAATAATCCTGCTTCTGATTCCTGTACCTCAGATTTAAACCTGCACTGACTGGAAACCAAGACATTGAAGCAATTCCGCACCAGCTCTCAGGACAGCAGCAGCAGGCAAAGCTCACAGTGGTTGCTCACCTTTGCCACCATGCCAAACCCATGGAAGATAATCAAAATACTCGACATAGCTTTTTAATGGCTCAACAGCACAACACACCATCATCATCTCTTTCCAACATGTCCTGTATTCATGGTTTTCACAATCACTACATGAGTCACAGGCACTCTCAGTGTAAGTTTTACAGGTAGCCTTCACTATTATTGCTGAGAGTTCAACCTTACTTTGTATTCATGGTAACTAAGGCACAGAGGGGAAAAAAAAACCTCTGGGGAAAAAAAAGGGAAAGTTAGAAGGAAGAAACCCCACACATATCTATGCTGATGCTGCTTTCACACTGCTGAGTTCTCCTGAGCCACAGAGCAGCCCAGCCAGGGCAGAGAAGCAGCTCTCATCAGCCAGGAGGCTGGTAACCACAGGGAGATGAGATAAACCTGTGGAACAGCTGAAATGCCAACAAAAGGTCACACAGCCAGAAAACCACGGCACTTCAGGGTTTTCACAAACAACCTGAAATAACTGTCACGATGGCTTCCTCAGAGAGCAGCAACCTTTGGGTGCAGCACAAGAACTGTATCTAGCATGTCTCGAAGGAGGAGAGAATGGAAATCAAAAGGAGACAGGCACATCCCCCTGTCCTGATGAGCATCACAGCTGGCACATGATCATCCAGAATGTAGAGAAATACTCCTGGAGAAAAACACTTTCTGGGAATAGGTCATCATGATAAGTGATCTGAGGTGCTTCACCCACAAGACTCAGTGCCTGAACATTATATCTTTTTTCCATCTTTCACCTCTGAACTGATCTTGACTCATCCAAGGAAGATGCTGATACCATGAAAGTGTACCCGTTCACAAAACAACAGCAGGAACAGGAGCTATGAAGGGCTTCAATCACTTGCCCGGCCCCCCAGATGAAAACAGCTGTGATCTGACAGAACAGAGGATTTGTCTTGAAACAACTATTCCTTGGCTGGCTGGCATGCTCCTGCCCCACCATGTCCCCAGCAGTGCTGCACCCTAAGCCAAGGTGCTAAAGCCACTGGACTGCACTGCCAGCCAGCCACAATACCCAGGCTAGAAGATATCTGAAGTCAGCCACAAGCTGACTTCAGATACCTCATTATATTAGATTGCTCTAAAAAACAAACCTGCATGTGGTGTTACGCATACCAACTCTACAAATCAAGCATAGTACATATACCAATGCTATTGAATAAATAATTAAAATGGAAATTCATAGCCCAAACACATGCTTGGATTGCCTAAAAATTAGAATTTAATTTTGAATTAATATATTTTCTAGTCAAATGCATGAAATAGGAAAGAATCAGTTACATACACAAATCTGTCATTTGTATCAATAAAGTATTTTGCTAAAAAGGTTCTAATTAATAAGGTTATATTTAAATTACTTGACTACTTGTGATCCAGAGAAAAAAGCCAGCATATGTCCTGCAAAGCACTTTCAGCCTACCTAGTTAAATAGTTTATCACAAATATGCTTTGGAAGAAATTAATTAGCTCATTAAGTTTAACTAATAGTTTGTTTAGCTTTCCTTTGACAAAAGTGACATTTTAACAGAGCGTATTCTACTACTTCAGAAAACAAAATTCCACATGACAAATTTCAAAGAATGGCAAGATACACCACCAGGAGCTGTAGAATATATTAAAAGACTAATACTTCTCTGGCAGCAATTAAAAATGAAAGACCCTAAGAATATCACAAAAAGATACATTGATGGACTGCAAAGTTTCAGAATTTTTCAATCCCTGAAATCATACCATCAATAAAAAACTTAATTCAGGGTAAACTGACTGTGGTGAATCCAAAGGGTGCTTTACTTTCTTGTTATCATGACAACACACTTTTTGTTTTAAAATAACCATGTGTTTTGAGGATTTCAGCAATTTCCTTCTCCTGAGCTACACAGTGTGTAAAAAAAAAATAGATCATTGTCTGGTAATCTATCACCTGCCATATTTACCAGCTTTCATATTTAATTTTCTAAATTAAGGGACAACTGCGTAAGGATTTCATGAATGGGAAGGCTGATATAAGGCTTTGAGAACTAGTGCTACACGAAAATCACCCCGTCAGCCTTCTTACCTTTCTGAGGCGATTAGTTTGGCAACTAAGGTCCTTTAATGATGTTCACCCCACCCAAGCCTGTTTTTCTCATCGGAATGACCCCGCCTGTTTCCTCTGCACGCCACAGCCCGCGCCAAGACTCTTCATTGTTCAGAACAATCTTAAGAAATACTAAGAATAACCTCAACATTTCTATCCCCCCCTTCTGCACTTCTCTTAAGGTATGAATCTGCCACTGATGTAAGGTTTGTATTAGAGAAATTTTCTCATTTAGAGATCACACTTCTACAGAGTGATACAGAATAGAAACGTTATGTTAGTATTTATTACTACTTTTAAAAATACTTTCCATACCTTCATTTTGCAGTTCCCTGTTCACTCTGCACCTTTTAAATTGCAAACAGTGCTTACAGAAGAGTTTCAATTAACTTCACAGAACAAGTCTAGCAGCAGCACAAGCAGCATTAAAACATGCCATGTTTTCATATCCATGCTCAAGACACAAAGCTGCACCTATTCAGCTCCTGAGCTGCTTCTGCCACCTGTCCATAGGGCAAACACGATGATGGTTCCTACCATACAGATACCAGTTTGGTAGACTTTGGAGATCACCTCCTTATTTTACAAAGACAGCCCTAGGTGTCTGCAGCTATCCACAGCTCTCCATCACTACCATATTACTGACCTCAAGATGGAATATTCAATGTGCAATCACTCAGAACTCGGTATCATCCAGTCCTCCCCCATACATTTATTTTTAGCTGTCAGAATCAGTTTAATATGACATTTTAGAAGGAGTTATTGGATGTCTTAAGCTGATATTCAGTGACACATGAGGAATCTCACTGGCAAGGGGTATACTTGTTCTTGGCTAATAAAAAAGGCTTATAGGAACCAGAGCAAGAAGAGCAGATGGCCTTTTCTTCTTCTGGTTCCCAACAGCTCTGGAGACTTATATCCACAAAACTGTGAGTTTAAAAAAAAAGATTAGTACAGCCATCCACAGAATAACAAGCAAACTATTAAGAATTATGACACAAAACTTATTCAGGTTCTTCTCCAAGTCACTCTGTGTGACACAACTGCAGGATCCAGCAACAAGGGTAGGGCTATAATCCATAAGGCAATATAACACAAAGCCAAGCGAGAGGGAGAAAGTATAAGAAGTTCACCCTCTGCATAGCCCAGAAAGGCCCTTCTCCAGCCTCAGGGAAGCAGAAGTGAGTATATCTTTTCTTGCCAAAGCGTTGGATTATTTAAGATGCACGAGAAGTTATCCATTTTCCTCAACACTAGAAGAGGTTCCCTGCCCATACCCAGCTAGTGTCCTTACAAACACCAAGCCAATCAGTAGGTGCACTGGCCTAAACAAAAGAGACCATATGCAAATACATGCATACATGGGGAGGAAGGACTAGTTCAGAAGATGCTTTGTCCATCATGTTTATTAGGAGTTGGTCAGAAAACATCTCATTAATTTCTTAAGAAACAAAAAGCTGAATTCCAAAAAACCTCCTGTCCAAATATAGGCATGAAATTGTTTGAGGGTTATTTCTAGTCTTGAGAAGAGCATGGAAAAGCAGAACTGCCAACCACCCCCAGTCAGGCTTGGAGAAAGTAACTGAGCACTTGAACTGGTGTAGCACTTCACATTTTCTTAGTTCTCTCTAAACACTGGCCAACCAACACAACAAGAGCTTCCTCACATAGTTTATATACAAAACCACTGGACCAAAATACAAATTGATAATTCTGAAAAGAAGTAAATAAGCTTAATGGGTATTAGAAGCTTACTACGTTTTACAAATTTCGTTTTAAGTTTAGCTTTCAGCTCAAGTTCAGAGTTCACACTGTACCAGAACTCATGTAAAAATAATCTGTATAAATACACAAAGAGAAATGACACACAAACACACTACACATATTGACTGTGAAATACACTAGATGTCATTTTGAAATTGAACTGCACCTATGCAGCATTTCAAGAAAGCATTAAAAATTTTAAAAGAACAAGATCTTTATGCAACTGCATTACAATGTATATAAAATTATTAAATACAGGTTATGTTCTTTGACTTTTTTTATAATGCAATGATCTATGTACCATCAATTAAAAAAAAATTGCCAGGCTTAATCCTGATTTAACCTCACCCTTAATTATTAAAAATAGTTAAGCACTTACCATAATGTGATTGAAATGCCTGTGGTTTTACGACCTGATTACAGTGGTTACACATCACCAAATAGAAATCATCATGAGCCGGGCAAAGACCAAATATTGGCATATCTAAAAACAAAAAGACAAAATGGCATCTCTCAGCTGCTGACAATTATAGAAAAACAGTTTAATTACAGAGCCATGACACTAGTGTTGAATCATAATTTTAGAGACATTTGTATCAAATTTGAAAATGAGGAGAAAAGAGCATATAATGCAATAGATAATTTTGTGCTGGAGTATTACAAAAGCAAAAATCTTCCTACAAAGATAAATGTAAAATGAGTGATTACTTGTAGAAAACATCTATTAGAAAACTGATTTAGGACTGATTATTTTATACCAGATGCAAGAATGCAATAAAAAAAGACTGACTTCAATTGAGACAAACACAACATAAGAAGGGATGTTTTATGTATTTTGAAAAGGGGTTTGGATTTTATTCCAATGTCATTAAATGAATTCAAAAGTGAACTTCATTTGCTATTAATTTTTTTAAAACCATTTTAAACACACAGTCATTTACCAGGCAGAATTACATGCCTAATGGTTTTATTTGTTTAACAGTGCATTATAGTCCAGCCACCTGGTGCCAGAGATCCATGCAACAGCTATACACAAGAGAGAACTAGAGATAATAGTCTGTCAGAGCATGTGTGGATTGCAGAGATAAAACACATACTTGGAGACTTTTACTAGCCTAATTAGTTTCTACAATTTTGTTTTTAAGAATACAGTTTGTTAAGAATATATTTAACTGTTATATCTGTTATATATATATATAACAGTTATAACTGCATTCAGAGACTACTGGAGCAATAAATACAGCATTCGCTACACAACTTAAAGGTATAGTACATTTATATAACTAAAAATGTTATTCAATCATTAGAGACAGAAAGAGGAAACTGCAAACATAATACGTGGCTAAGGGATCTGTAACGCTATTTAAAGGTTAAAAACTGACATAAGCAAACTTATTTTCTTATAAAAATGCTCATGTAATAGATTTATCTTAACAGTAACTTAGAAAATAAGTTAAACTTATTTAGTTCTGGGCTAGAACTGACCCCAGAGTTTTGTTCTACAGCTACTAATTTGCCTATGTATACTTCTAGCAACATCCACTGTTTTGTTCATCGATAGAAAAGCAATTGTGAAATAAATTGAGTGTGTTGCACATTGAGTGTGCCGTAACGCCAGGCAACCACTGGCAGAAAGACACCATCGGCCCTGTCCACTTTGTTTCTCACAGACAGAGAACATATCCACACCAAAAATACTCCCAGAATTTGTATGTATCTTCATCATAAAAAAATTAAATACTTTCATGTAAAAGACATAAGGTCTATCCCACGTGTTCCAAAAATCTTACTAGTGCTACATCAAAATTAAGCATGACACTTGCAATAACAGCCCCAACTGGATTTTGCAGTTGGATGCAAATGCAATGACCAGAGACATCTGACTTGGCTGAGAGAGATCACAGCTACCCTCACCTAAGTCACAGGCGCCTTTTCGCAACTGAGTTTACATCAAATAAACAATCTGATTTGCACTTCTTTAAGTAGCAACTCTTGCTTATCTATTTATATGATATTTATTGAAAAAAACATTAAAACCTCTGGCACACCAAACTACCGCAAACTAAGCGAAACTAGTAAATACATGCTGAGGGGGGGAAAAGCAGATAAGAAAAATAAACTTCTCTTTTTCAATATCTACTTTCTGTGATGTAATATTAAGCTACGTAAAAAAACAAGTATAAGCTGAAATTTCATTGCTAGTATTTCACGCAGGAGTATTCTCTTTGGGTATGCCCATGTATCAAAGTTTATACTATATTACATGAGCAAATACTCCAGGGTCACTTCCACCTAAGTACCAATACACCAGGATAAATGGGACAGTGACAGTGTACACTGCCTGATATTTATGTTGTTAATAGTCCACAGAGAGGCTACTCCTGTGTGATGCCTAGGGAACTGTAAATCCACACCCTGGAACCTGTTCCTATAGCTGTACCTTTCAGACTGTGCTGGATTCCCAGACTTTACACCAACTTGCACTGAATGCAGGGGGAATCGTTAACAGAAGAGAAGGATTGCAAGATAAAGCACTCCTTTACACCAGTGAGAGACACCACATCCACGTACCATCACTCTAAGAAACCTTCTATGAATATTTACTGGGAATACAGAACCACAATTTTAAATGGCAACTGAGACAAACTGACAGAAATTGATGTAAACGAAAGTGTTTTCCTATTTCAGCTTGAGGATCCTAAGAAATCAAACTAATTTACAAAGGTCCTATACAGTGTGAAACACCTTCGGTTTTAAAATCTTAGCTCCAAGTGACAGAAAGCAATGACAGAATACCAGGAAATACACAAACTCACAAAGGACCATTCTAAGAGTAAAACCACTTGACACTGAGAAAAGGATTTGCTGCACACCCAAAATCACAATCTGATTTCAAAGGAAGTCACGTACAAGACTCCAGCCAAATCACACAAATCAATGTAAAAAGATCTTGTACCCCACAGTGGTCTCCTACAGCACTGATATCAGAGCAATATCCCAATATAACTAGTCAGAGAGTAGCAAAGTTTAGAGGCCTAAATGCTATTAAGAATGGCTTTGAAACTGTGAGGAGTGTGACCCAACCAAGATCAGTTAAAAGCAACAGGAAGAGAGTCCACACTTCCCAACTCAGGAGCCTCAGGCAGGTAAGCTCTCACATCTTTAATGTGCATCACTGTCATTAGTTGAGCAGGGCACAAGCAGGTTTCAGGGAAATCTTATTTCTCTTTCTGTGTTACAGCAGGACAAACACATATGTGGCAGTGTTAGGGGAGTGACAAATTAGACCACACAAATTTTAGAGAACAATATACAGAACAGTTTTAACAAAACTTACATAATAAGTATGTACCAGGAATAGGTGATGGATGCCTAATTTTTCTGTCCCCCATCAGCCATTTATGAAAGTTCATGTATATCATGCAGTTGATATTCTAACATCTAATACTTTACACCCGATCCACTTCATGATATGCACATTCTCTATTTAAAAGTCTAATTAAGTTTATAGTATTTCACCAGTGTCATCTCAATGCACTGTTACTCCGGGTTTGAAGATTACTTTTTGAGATACTTCACTATGTAAAGCCTGTGCCTTTCAAGGAAGAGCCTGGTAACCGTGATTCATATGTTCCTCTTTCAAAGCTCATTTAACTCTTTCCATCTGGGAATATTTTTCAAGGTCACACTAAAAATTTAAATCAGGACCTCAAATTTTCCAGGTATTTTTCCATAAATATTCATAGTATCAACATATAGATAGTATTATAGCTGTTAGTTACATTAATTATAGTAACACCAGAAAGTAAAAAAACTTCATTTACCTCCATGATAGGAAGCTTCTGGACATTGCGACCTCCAGAACTCACTTCTCCTTTCAAATGTAACTGAGTTTTTAAAAAGTAACTTTAAATGATGCATTACTGCACTCTTTACCAAGACTAGAACAAGCCCATGCCATATGCAGCTCTGAGATAACTGCATCACTTGTTGAGCATGTAATAAAGAAAATGCTTCTTACTTGGAAAAGGTCAGTGTAGCATCATTTTCTAACAAAAAAAGAAAAAGCAATAATGGATAATTTGGCATATTTTACATCAAGTAAAATGGAGCTTAGCATGCCTCATCAGGAAAACTTTCTTACACTGATCTGCCATCTCTTACACATTGTGGAAACACACAAATGATTGAATAATTTCTTAGTATTTCCAGCATTCTCTTTCAGGACAGCTAAACTTAAGAAACTCATGCTCATGCTCATTAAAGCTAACTGTGCCTGTGTACTCTCAATCTCTCAATTCTTTTACTTAACATCACACATAACAGAACACATAAAACAGGCTAAAACCACCTCAGTTAGGGAACAGGCCAGCACCTTGCATTTACTTAGCCACCAGATTTCAGTGACTACTACAGCTACCTATTTTAATTGGGTTTTTCTTTTTTAACTGCCCAAATTTATCAAATTTCCTACAAATCTTGCTGTGTCTTTTCAGACTGGGACCATTTTACAGTCCATCTACCCTAGTATCTAATAAGACAACATCCCTTCTGGAAATGAAATTAAATATCAACAAAAAAAGTGAGGTTAAGATCTTCTCCAGGACAGCAATTGCTGGAGGAAGAGAGCAAAGGGAGCCCATGTGCACAGACCAGAACCCCAGTTTCCTATTTGCCAGAAGTCTGCTTATTGCAATTCAAAGGAGGAGGAGAGTGAAAACTGAATCAGAGGAAGAGAAAGCAAAACTATCAAGGGCAGAAGTGAAAGGGCAAAGAACAAACTATCAAGCTTATGACAAAAGAATAGAAAACTTGATCAAAAAAGCAAAAGGAGTACATAAAAGCTTTGCAGAAATATTTTTAAGTCAGAACACTGCTTATGCTCTTTCTCCCCTATCCATTCTCAGCATAAACATCTGCTTATTAAGAATAAAGTCCAAGCCTGATTTATGACAAACATGTACATACTACTCACCACTAAATGTAATTTCACAATGGACACTGTAGGCTGATGCCTGATGTGAACAGTAAAAAGTTTTGGCTACAAAGATTCCACAGAACAGCATAACATGCCTTCAGCACTACACCCACCTCACTATACTTCCAGAAAAATTTCAATCGCTATAGTTAATATAAGATACATTAAAACCACAGTGCCCTACACTATTAAATTTATACTCACAGCCCAGATATAACTCTCTACTATCTTTACAACCTCCCAAACACAGAATTATTTTTTTTTTTTTTTTTGTGGAGTCTGATCCAAATCTGCCTTAAGTGTACCAACTTTTATCAATTCACTAAGTTTTCCATTAAGACATCAGGGAACTGTTTTAGAAGTACTATATAAGGAAATTGTAAATAGTTCCCATTATTTTGGAATGTTGCCAAAATCTAGATTGTTTCAACTATTTACTTCGTGGACCAAGTAAGTTCAAATAATGTCCACCAACAGCTATCTTGAATATATTTGCTCTGTACTAGCTGGGTTTTGTCTTCTCATTAGAAAGTAATTAGTCTTGATCATACTAAGGTAAAAAATATGCGAGTACACGTTGTTTTAACTTAACTGGTAGACCTCCTTCTCTACAGGCACACTTTCAGTAGAACTTTTGAGATAACACAACTCTCCATTAACATCTGAAAAATTTTTGAAAAGGGGAGAAAACATCACAGTGGTAGTAACAAAATAGTTGACATCTTGAAGGAAAAGCAATTTTGTGATAACTCCCATAATTTGCTTGTAACACGTGTCTCAGGTACTGTCAGATCCTGACAAAGTAATAAAAATATTTATATTGTTTTACCCTTTATGAATGTGATAAACATGTCACTTATTATCTAAAAGAAGACAAAACCCCCCAAATAACTATTTTTAAGAGCTTGTGATATGAGGGAGAGGCACAAGGAGGGAGAAGGAAAGCGACTAACCAGCACTGAGTACCACATGAAACACATTGTACCAAAACCAGGCAAATTTCAGACAGAAAGCTCAGCTCTGTTACCACTAGACTAATGACTTGCAGTCAGCCCAAAAACCTAAACTTCTGCCAAGAAATCTGCACAGCAGGTAAGTCCTGCTGAATCTATTGCTGACATTAATTTCCAATAAAAGGTAATCTTCAGGCACAAGGAGAATCTTGGCTGCAAACTGAGGCAGCTACAAACAGCACCGCAACGTATCTAAACTAACCTGGTTATCTTAAGCAAAGCTCCCATCTATTCAAAGTAATATAGGCCCTTATTTTAACTGATACGAATGTTTTATTAAAAAAATTAAGCGATCCAAGTTAGGAGCTCAAAACTTCCCTTTTATACAGAGATACTTCACTTTCTGCAACTAAACCATTATTCTCTAAACAGTATTTTCCAAACTATTTTGGAGAAAACACTCAAGTGCTTATCATTCATGAACACATGTGTTTTTGTATACTTATCAATGCTGAAGTAAAATTAAACTACTGCACTTTTTTTACTGTGTACCATGCAAGAAGATAATAAAAGAAGAATATTTCTAAACAGATATTGTGGACAAAATAATTAAACCCATACAGGAATTAAGAGTGCTCTGGTTCACACAAGTTTTGAACCAAAATAAGAGATTCTAGTAAAACATACATACTTGAGGATTTTCTGCAAAATTTCAAGTAATGAACACTTAGTATTCATTCACAAGTATTTTATGAACCATATGTGCAGGCCTAATGAATTTGTGCCTGCAAAGAACATACATATAATCAAACAAACCAAACATAAAATGATCAAAACTACACACAGAAACACTGTTTTAAAAAAAATCTCTCCTGTAAGGTTTATGCTCATGTTGCCTCAGATACAAAACAGCCTTTTAATACAAAATAAAACAAACCAAACACACATTCCCATATCTGAGCTGTTTCATTTAGGTTCAGAGGGAAGCACTGCTGAAGTATTTTCTTCAAGGTTACCCATTTTCAAAATTCCTGGCCAACTCCACTCTGTACATTAAGTAACTTATATTTCCTGCACATATAGCTTTAGAAGTCCAGCTACTTGAGGGGACATTTGAAAGGCAGAGCTCTCCTTGGGTTCTGAGCACAAGTGCATGAACTTTGTTTCACTGAGTAGTTGCTGATTGATCAGCTGAAGGAAGGAACAGCTGAAGACTGGATTAACTGTTTTTATTGTATTTTCCACTTTGGCAAATAGAGCAATTACCCAGCATTTTATTGAATACTCAAACCTCAAAGTTTTGGCTCAGACAAATGATTTTCAGTTCAAGACCAGAAAACCCCACAATCTGGTTTAACTAGGCACAGGAGCTGCATTATGAGATTTGATCACTGTCATAAATCTCTACTAGTATTAGAATGCTTGCTTCATCCCTAAAAGGGGAGTCCTCTCTGTTCAGTCTCCTTTCAAAACTCATGACAGTCTGTATTTCCAAAGCTACAGCTCTGTAGATTTTACTTTGCTTTTCCCAAATTCAAGTCAGATTGTTGCCTGGTGAAAGGGCAAAGGATGACCTACCTGTTTTCCAGAGGCTCAGCTGTGTTGCATTCCCAAAACCCCATCCCCTGCACCATCCCCTTGAGCTTCACTTCCAGCAGAAAGGTTTGCTACAGAAAGCAACACTCCTCTGTGCACACACAGGTGGCAAATCCAACAGCCATCCTTGTGCAAGGCTACGGGCACAGCAATTCTCCCAGAGCCCTTCCTCCCTCTCTCTGTGAGAATGTAGAATGAAACACTGAATTTTAGGTCTCTAAAATTTAGCAGTTCTGGGAAATGTCTGTATCGTATCCAAGGATAAAAACTGAGCAGCGGATGCCAAAGAGAAGTGTGTAATGCACACAGGCACCTGTAGCCTAGTGCGTAGCTGGGAGTTCTAATTTTAGGCTCCCAAGATTTCAATGTTCCTGTAATTATATATAAAGCATATTAAAGTAGACATCTAAGTATTTAGTTACATTCTTCGTATGTGAATTCATCTACACACAAATTTTTGGAAAATCTAACACAAAACACATGTCAAATTGTTCACTCAAACTATTAAACAGATTTTCTAAGTTTGTTGTACAGAATAATACATCATTCCAGTGAATAAGCTTACAGAAGATTGTCTGTAGAAAGACTGATGAGTAAACTTCTCAGTGAAACACATGTAGCATATTTTAATCCGCTGAAAAGCTTTATAAGTCTCCCTACACACATTGTATCCTGTTACATCAATTTTTCGTCAGCAATTTGAATGAAGTCAGTCATCTGCAAAAATCATTCCCATTTACTTTTTAATGAATTTTCAGACCTAAAGGTATTTTTAATTTCTCCAACCAATTTGTATATTACACAAATGTTGAACACACACTTTGTCATGTAAGATATCTTCATTCAAAGTCATGCATTATTTTTAGGTGACATGATCTCATCGTGCCACTGCTGTATTTTGGGAAAGCCAACAAACTATTATTTATGTTTTTCTGTTTAAAAAAAACCAAGCCAATTCTAAAATAGCTTAAGAAGCCCTCAAAAATGAATTGAGTTTTGCAATTACAACACAAAAATGAAACTTAATTCAGGGAATAAAAACCCTATAATTTGCACAGTAAAATTAAAATCTGGACTAAGCTAATATGAAAGGGTACACAGAAACACTTCAATTATTATGCAGAAAACCTGTTATGAGGGGAGAGAAAAGTTCTGGATAAGCCACTAGTCAAACACAACCTCAATTAAACTGAAATAAATCATCCATAGAATATTCTAAAATGTATCTTAAGTCACATAGCCTGAAGCACACTACAATTATGAATTGTTTTAACATCAACAGTTTCAGTATTTTACTCCTTTTTCACACACAGCACTCCGTGTACTCTGCAGCAGCTGTACTTCTGGAGTAGGAAAAAGGAAGTTGTTTTATTTAAACCTAACCTCACAGTTTACATAAAACTGCTCATCGCAGGGAAAGTATTTTGGGACGACATGACTGCAAATGGTGAACATGTTCCAGGCTTGTCAGCCTCTCCCATCTCCTACCTAGACATGCTTTTAAGGGAAAAAACCCTGGCATGTGTGTGGCGTTTTTGCCACTTTTCTGTGTGACTGTCCATATCCAGCCATGCGACTGGGTGCTGGCTGTAACTCACTAACTGAGGGAGCAGAGCAGTAACAGCCACTCAGATTTGCACATTTTCTTATTATTGGGAACTGGAGGAATACAACGTGCCCGTGACTAAATCTTCTGTGATACGAGAACACACCAAAATTTAGCAATAATGAAGTGCACCTTTTTCCCTGCTACCTGGGACATGCACAGTGCTTATCTTTCCACCTCTTCCCCCTCTTCCCTGCTGGCCACAGCCCCAGCTCCGTGTGACAGCAGCACGGTGTTAATTCTTTAATTCTGCAAAGACAACACATCTTTGTGCAAAGAACAATCTGGCCACTTTTCACATCACGCACCTGACATGAGAGAGCAAATCAGCATATTCAAGAAATAATTAAAAAAAAAAAAGTAAGGAAAATAATACACAGGACCTGTCAACTGAATTGTGTATCAATGTTTTCTTATATTAGGCAAGCCAACTACCTAAAACCACCCCACCCCTGCCACTCCCAATCTCCATGCACTGGAACATCCACCTCAAAAATAAGACTGTTTCAATCATGCCATCAAGGAACCTGATGCCTGTTGATTTTCACACACCAGCTTACGCTTCCTCACCCCTCTCAATTTGGCAGGCAGTATTAGTTTTTCCATTAAAATTTACTTCCTTTGCTTTGCAGATTTACTGAGAGTTGATTTGATACAATAAAAAAAAATAATGTGAGTTGCACAGCAACAGGCATATAAATGTACTATAGCAAAAAAACCGCAACAGAACTGTGATGTTTAATACGATTAAAAGATAAAGTGGAAAATAAAACAGTATTTTTGTTGTTATAGTGCAGTAAAAGGGCTAACCTACTTGTCATGTATTTGAACACACGTGTAGTTACACAAAGTATTTTGAACTTGGTTATTGCATACCTTTAGACAAGGAAATATGACTATTTCAATTATCTAGCTGAGGAACTGGTAAACCTTGAGTCTTTACTTCTTACAGTTGATATATTCCAGCACATAAAGAGCTACTGTCATGAGAGCTTTCCTTCCAAGAGGGGAGCCACCTGTTCAGAAGGGTTAGGCTTTAAACCAGTGCTAACTGTCCTCTAACACACAGTTATATGAATTAAGTAAGCAAGCAGGAAGAAAAATCAGGCTACCTATTCGCAGAATAAGGGCAGTAATTTCACTGCTGGCTATTTGTGATACAACACAAATATAGTTCAGCCTCAAAAAAATCTTTGCGGAAGTTAATTTTTTTTACTGTTATAGAATTTTGAATTCTTCTAAAGAAGAAATTTAGGTTTTGCCTTTGCATGTCACCTCCCCTTTAGAATAAACCCATCGCTATCCTTATTCCAAGATGCATTTCTTCACCTTCAAGAGAGATTCACCTTATTTTCAGAGCCTGTCTTCAAAAAAATCTTCCAAAATTCCATCTCTAAACATTACACATAAAAATACATTATATGGGTGTTACAGGAGAAAAAAAAAAAGAAAGACTTCAAAAACACTGGGTGAACAAATCTGCACCAGGCATTATTCTTCCGTACCTGGCACTAGCTCTCCACTACTGAAATCACCTGTTTCACTCTTCAACAGAAATGGGTTGTGAAGGACACAACTTTTAATATTTTAAAATTAAGATGTATTAAAAAATGAAGACGACTTATATTGTATTACACATGCAGAAGATCT
This sequence comes from Machaerirhynchus nigripectus, assembly GCA_013397975.1. Classification (NCBI taxonomy): domain Eukaryota; kingdom Metazoa; phylum Chordata; class Aves; order Passeriformes; family Dicruridae; genus Machaerirhynchus; species Machaerirhynchus nigripectus. The sequence goes on along the minus strand of VZRQ01009389.1, from coordinate 59,914 downwards.
GACAGGACTGATGTTCTAAAGTAGTTTTTCTGCTCTTTCATGGTCTGGCCCCCTTTAACTTAACTGAAACACCAGCCCACTTGTGATGTACACAGAAGGTAACACCTTCAGCAGAACAAAACCAAAAGAAAGGAGAAAAGAATTTGCTCAGACTACTTAATGTTTTGAATTGGTTGGTTTGGTCCAACTCACATTTTTGACAGATACTTCTAAGACTACTTCCCTCCTCTGGTCTCTCTGCAGATAACAGCACTCATCACACTTGGGAAGAGGGTACTGGACATGTATGCATGGACCTAAACACACAGTGGGAGGTGAAAAAAAGAATTTTTCTCCCTTTCATAGGGCAGCTAGGGAGCAAAATGCTCTATTCTTGGGAAAAAGTACTGAAATAGGCAGCAGCTTTAATTTTGAGACGTCTCATGTCAAAAAGGACATAAAATCAATAAACCGAATTATATAAGCAGCATGACAAAGTCATTCTTAAGCAGATACAAGATTAGACATATTCAGAGCACAATTGTCCAGTGAGACACAGGCAAGTGGTGTCCTGCTCCTCCAGGACCCCCCCCAGACCTCAAGTGGTGGTCCTGATGCATTGTGTTACAAGATGAAGCCTATTTGCAAAGGAGAAGTCACAGAAGACATATGGGGTCAGTATGAAGGAACAGGCACAACAAAGAACATGGAGTTGGTACTTCAAAAACACACAGAAATGGACATTTCAGAGCACCAGTTAACTGCCCCTGGATGGCTCAGTAAGATTAAATAGACAACAGAAAACTGAAAGGTAAACAGGATCCTTTGATATTTTAGCAAAGTTGTAGAGTTTACCACCCTCCAGTACACTGAAAACAAATAACACATCTACCTTCCTAAAGCAGACAAAAGGTAACTACTGCAAACATATCCAGGATAACAAAACCATGGTTTACAACAGAAGCAAATCCCCTGCCAGGCACAGCAGTTGCACACACGTGACTTTCAGGACCTAGGCTGGGATCTTCAGCTCAAACTCACTGGGAGACTACGGCAATCTCTACTGGTGCCTATCCAGGGTAGGCTGGAAGCCAAAGCCGCTGCTGCCAAACTTGTTGAGCCAGTCCTCCCAGCGCTGGCCCACAATGCATTGCTTTGTGTTTGGAAATTGCTCAAAAGCTTTTGCTTCCAGCAACAGTGTGGAGCACTTGGGGAAAAATGCCAGAGGAGTCCAGGAAAGGCTATTGCCAGGCCACCGTAACAGTACAGACACCCCAAATGCTCCCATGAGTTGGCGACATCACCCTGAGCCACTGCAATGACGAACGACACCACACTTCCTGCAAGACCTCAGTCACAACACTTCTCACACGGGTGCAGGAAAAGTCTTGGAGGGATTAAATTATAAATAAAACTGCTGATGCTGCACCTTACCATTATGTCTTCCTATTTCACAATGAAGAGCACCACCTATCCAGGCTGTGATTTTGGCCCTTTCCTGGGATAGGGGCCTTTCTTCACATTGTTGTGGTTATCCATGACAATTTTGGATGGCATCAGCAGGAGAACAGAGAATTGCAGTGTAGCACAGAGAACCCCTTTTGCATCCCAAGCAGTTGTAAACAAGCCTCAGATGAGACATGTTGACAGTACACTGAAGATTTTACTCCTGTGCTCTACTCTGAGGATAAAAATAGTATTCTTATCTCCAAGGCTATCAAGCTAACACTTCAGATCATGAAATTCAGGCCACAAAAACAAGAAAAGAAACTTACAAGTTTTGTTCCAGCAAATGACACAGTGGTCTGTGCCCCTACATTTCAGGGCACAAGGTGGGGGGAATCAGGCAGAACCAAAAGGAAACTTCCCAAACAAGGACGGATGCGTTTAGGACTTTTCCAAACACCCCATGGAAATAGTGCTGCTGAAACAGCCAGGCACAGTCAGCTGGCTGTAAAAGCAGGTTCTACAGAAGAAATATCAGACAAGGAGAGGGCTCTGCCCAGCCTAGATACAAACCATAATCAAACCATATCAGGTTGAGCTCAGACAATATTTTCCCTAGAATCTCACAACACAACTGGTAATAAAAGTCTTCCTTCAGTCACTTGGCTACAAAAAGCCACAACCCTGCATTTAGGACAAAAATTTGAAATCTATTATATAAGCACATATTACACTACCTTTGGTAGGCAACACAGATACATTGAATTTGGCTCAAAACTTCTCCTCTATAAATTACAAACTACAACATGGAACAGAAGCTCCTTAACAAGCAGGATTTCTAGACAGCTGATTTGAGTAACACAACTTCACAGAAATTAAAAACAAAATTGCTTTTGGGATTTCATCTTCAAGTACTTTTATGAAGTAAATGCAGCCTATCAGGAAACTAATTTAGGCCTTTCCTCTCAAATACTTCCATTTAGTACAAATGAGAACAGGACAACTGCTCTCTTAGCAGAACAGAACAGACATATTCAAACACAGAATGTGTTCTATGTTTTAAAAAACAAATTATCTGAACATCTGTGTTGGTTTTGCACGGCCTGGTTTTTGGTATTGGGGGGGACACAGAGGTGGCTTTTGTGAGAAGCTGCTAGAAGCTTCCACCATGTCCGGCAGAGCCAATCCCTGATGGCTCTGAAGATGGACATGCTGCTGGCCAGAACTGGGCCAATTAGAGATGGTGGTAATGCCTCTGTGATAACATAGTTAAGAAGAAAATCAAAACAAAGTGGGACCCAGTTTCTTCCTAGCCAGAGAAGCGGAGGAGGTGAGAACATGTGAGGGGAAGAACATGGAGACACCAAGGTCAGTGGAGAAGGAGGGGCAGGAGGTGCTCCAGGTGCCAGAGCCGAGATTCCTCTGCAGGCCATGGTGAGGACCATGGTGCAGCAGCTGTGCTCCTGCAGCCCATGGGGATCCATGGGGGATGCAGAGATCCACCCACAGCCCATGGGGATCCACCGGGGATGCAGAGATCCACCCACAGCCCGTGGGGGAGGCATCCATGCTGGAGTGGGTGGATGCCTGGAGGAGGCTGTGCTCCAGTGGGAAGCCCAGTGGAGAGAAGAAGCCCTGCTTCCAGGCTGGAGCAGCCTTTCCTTGGAAGACTGCACCCCGTGGAAGAGTGACTGTGCCGCAGCAGTTTTGAGGGGATTGTGTGCCCGTGGGAGGGACTCACGTTGCAGCAGTTCTGGGAGGACTGCTGCTCGTGAGATTGGAACCACATTGGAGAAGTTAATGGAGAACTGTGTCCTGTGGGAGTGACCCCGTGGCATAGCAGGGGAAGGACTCCTCTTCCTGAGCAGTGGAAGAAAACCTCAGGTGATGAACTGACCAAACCCCCATGCCCTGTCTCCCTGTGCAGTTGGTGGGAAAGAGGGAGGGGTTGGGGGAAGAAAAGGTGTTTTAAGGGCTTATTTTACTTCTCATTATCCTTCTCCAATTTTTGTAAGTAATAAATTCACTTTATACTTCTAAGCTGAGCCTGTTTTGCCCTTGGAGTGTTTTCTCCCAGTCCTTATCTCAACTCATGAAGCAGGCTGCTAAAAATTTATTAAATTTTTCTCTCCTCTGCCCAGATGTAGCAGGGGAGGGTGAGTGAGCAGCTGTCATGGGTGCCTGCAGTTTGGTCAGTGTCAAACCACGACAACATCCTAAATCCCAAAATTATATTCCTTATAAACCAAAGCCTAGAAAAACTTCCTAGATGTCAGAGTCAAGTTAAACTCCTTTAATGCATTTCTAGAGTCATTCTAATTGAACAGGAATGAAACAGATGATTTTAACATTTCCTGCGAAAAGTGGGGAAATTCTTTGGAAATGGTATTATTTTGAAAAGTGCCTTCCAAATTATTTTACATGGCTATCTCAATAATCCAACACCCACACTGTCTGACTATTTGGAACACTTTCTATTCCTTTGACATATCCATCAAAAATACTGCCAGTTAACCCAAATCTTTGCAGTGTTTGAGGCTTCTGGATATTCCACACAACTACAGATTTGTTCTGAGGGGATAAAAAGAGTATTTGGTATGGAACACATTTACGTATACTGTATAAATGATGCTCCTTTCTCCTTTTGGCATCATTTGCAACAGCCCTCAAGTAAGAGATAAAGATAAATGATGGCGTAAGTCTTGTTCAGCAGGGTAACCCAAATTCAAATGGTATTTTCTCCAGTTCACAAAGTTACTGGGAACCACCTCAAGAATGTTAGAAAAACTTCTATTACCTGGCCTCCTGACATAACTAATTACGAAAAAGGAATTTTCTTTAAAAATACTAACTAACAATAACAACAACTAGCTCTTGTTTAGTTTTCACAATACACCACTTACAACTGATCCTGATTTACACTGACACAACATCTTCAACACTCAAAGATAAACAAGATACAAGATCTATTAAGCTATACAGTCTTGTAGGCAGACATGTAAAAATCGGATCAGATTCACTCTGAAAAGATACATAATCAAGCACAGTCCAATGGATTCTAGATTTCCAGACCAAACACATGTTGGAAAATTCAGGTTCTCCTTTAATCAGCCATCACCTTGTTTTGGAAACAACTTTACAGTTAGAATACAACTATTATTTCACAAGTGTTTCACTGAGCAGAGACAGAAGAGATGCTTAATCCAGCATTACTAGGAGGCGAAAAAAAAAAAAAGATTGTAGAACCACACCCTAGGTGTAAACTGATACAGATTTTCCTCTGTAGTTTTGCCTGAAACAATAGCCAGAGGGTGTAATTTAGGGTATATACACCTTGACAAAGCCATGGCTATAATATCTAGGGACTGACAATTAAATGTTTGCATAGTGAAGTACCTTTGGTGTCTGTCTGATCACAAGGTTGCAGTGAACACGGCTGTCTCCTCTCTCAGCCACTGAGCCCCACAACCTGGTCCTACATTCTCCTTCCAGTCACAAGAAAAACACTGACTTCAGTGGCTCACAACAAGACCCCACATCCCCAGGTAACAATAAACCAGCAGAACTCCCATCTTCCTACTCACAGCATCTACTACGCCACTTATGCAGTCAATGAACAAAACCATAGACTCAAAGTTAAATTTATGAAGGATAAAATACAACAGAATTTGATGTCCATGGAAAGCAAACATCCAATTTACTGTGTATTCATCATAGGACTTGATTTTCAAATTTAACTCATTAAAGCCTCCACACTTCATTTTAAGGCAAGCTGCTATAGGACTTCCAGGCAACTGTATCAGCGAGAAAGCATCCAACTAACTTGCTTGCAAAGAAAACCATGAGAGCTCTAGATTTCAGAACCAAAACACACAACATGGACTTAACCTCAAAATTGCTCCCTATAGGATTTTAGTCCTTCAGCTCCTTTGTACACAGTTTTTCAGTGCCAGTTGAGAAAGCTGCATTTTCTGTTGCACTACAGACAGTTGATGAAGATTCAAGTCCTGCTTAGCATCAGAAGGAACAGCAGATCAAGAACACTACATGTTTTCCACCTACTATAATCCCCCCAGCAAAAAAAGGAGGCATAGCCAATTATCCCTCTCCTCTTATATTATCAATTAAGTTTGTCCATGGTACATGCCAAAGCTATCAGAAGTGGAGATCAGGGTGGGGGCAAGCTTGTAAAAAACAATCTTTCTCATTTGGAAATCCAGCTTATTCCACAGGGTTGCACTGTGCACACACAAGTAACTAAGCATTTGAGTATTTCTAAACTACCTGAGCCAATAACCCAGAATATCTGGCATTTCCAAAGCTAGCAATCATGACTTCAAGCAATGTGGAAGCAGCTGCATGCGCAGTTTACTTTTATGAGGTCATATCCTGTCATACCCTGTAGTATCTGGGGTTACCACGAGTATCTGGTACAAGAATCTTGCCACAAGAATCAGTGTGAGAGCCACCAACACCAGTTCTGGCTCACAGCTGCACACAGCCTGCACAAGCAGGGGCAGCTTTTGACTGTGCAAAGCCTTCTAGCAGTGGGAACACAGATAACAATAATTTATTGCCTTCCATGACAACTGCTTTTATAGTCATGCTACTCTGCTACATTAGACTTTGAATTCTTTTGTCAGATTTTAACACTGGCTGCTAAAATACTTGAAGTGTAAGTACAAAGCTCTATTCATCTCTGTGCTGTCACCTACATCCTAAGAATGTCTAGGAAATAATGTTGACTATCATACATATGGGGAACTTCCACAGCAGTGGATTATTTCATTTGTTACATAAGAAGAAAAACAATTTTCAAGCATCCTAGAGATTATTTAGAATAGTTAGTTACAAGTCAAATATTATAATGGTTTGTGAGAGATGAAATATTTTCTGTCTTGTAAAAGACAAGAGATCACACCTATCCTCAGACAACCTTCAGCAGTTCCAGCCACAGGCTGGGCATAGCCAGGAGAGGTATAAGAACTGGACATATTTGCTTTCAGATCTGCTGCAACAGAAGAAATACCTTTTAAAATACTTACCTTAGAGAGAGTAATCTGCATCCTCTTAACCCAATTTATTTAAAAGTATCCTTCACTAAGCCTTTTTGTCTTTCCTGCTTTACTTAGATGATAAAGTTACCACCTTGTATGAAAAGTCACATTTCTACATATGTACTACATTGTTCTTCTCTCACTCAGTATTTATTGTTAAATATAGCACAGAAACTATACAAAAACCAAACTTTAACCAAGTATTATCACAACATCACCTCTTCTGCACAGGGATAACCTAGCTAATCATACATACCACTTAAGAAGCATTAGATAACAGTGAATTCCTGACTGTTACGTATGTGTACAGACAACTATTTCAAAAGGTTCCTATAAAAAAGAAAATATCCTGCCTCCTCACATATTATGGACAGATCAAGACATTCTTGTGGCTGCCGTTCCAGTCAAAGTCCCCAAGGCCTTGCAATATCACACCAATACTCTGGTAATATCTAAAAACTACGAAGTATCTTTAAAGCATATGAGATGACACAGTTCTAACTTGCAGTCTAACATCACAATATTCTATTTATAACATCTGACTCATCTTGCCAGAAATAATTAAATATTGTAAACAGAACTTGGATTTAAAGGAAAAAAATAACAAGAAAAAAAATGAGGGCCAATCACTGCAGAGAATTTCAAAAGTAAAACCTTTCAAATCGCATGTTTTTCAGGTAATCTCATAAAACCTCCACAATTTTCCTGAACAGTTCAATGCAATTTTAAAGTCTCCCTGTAATTGTTTTACAATAACCAGTCCAAAAAACCTTAAAATACTTAAGAGTAAGTAGTCAATTAAAACGTAATGAAATGAAGAGATTTAGCTGATTACAGACTGTGAAGAGCTATGCAGAATGTCAAAAAAGAAGCATGGCACTTTGTATTGCTACCTCAAAATATTTATTTCAATCTATTAAAAATTCTGACAAGTGTATTTGCAGGTAGTTAAGGACTATAGAGCCCTCTAAGCATCTCTGACACGATTTGACACAACAAAAATCAACTCAATTGAGCACCTCCCAAGGCTGAATAAAAACAAATTTAAATTTGAAATAAGATGCCGTTTCTTACTTGTATTTACAACTTAATATTGGAACAGAAGTTTCACCGGTGCTTTATTTATTTATGGAACCTGCTGCTGGGAAATTTCTAGACCTTGGGTCTATGTGATAAAGATACTTCTAGTGAGCCTCCCAGGCCTGGATTTCACTGCTCAACCCTGCCTAGAAAGAGCTCAAGAAGAACAAGGTTCATCACATGGCTCTTAGTACTGTCACAGCTCTGGTAACTTCCATTAATAGCAATTATTATAATCAAACCTCAAAGCTTCTGCTGAATGCCTTAGAGGTTCACAGAGCCTTTTTTTTTTAATCCCCAACACACATTAACTGTCAAAGACCAGAAGTTCAACTGCTACCAGGTGACACAATGCTGAACACAATTTGCTCCCACTTCCTCTCCTGGCTGATTCCTACTGTCACTAAGCCTTGTAGAGCATCTTCTAAAGGTACCTAACACAAACTGACAATCTGCATTTTTAAAGAAAATTCAACACTTGCTTTATTAAGACAGTATAGTCTAAAAGCTGTTGGACTGGTACTGTGCCACATCACCCCACAGTCAACACCAATTCTGACCTGTGACCCAAATTACAGATGTTTTGCACTCCTCCTCCTCCACTTTGGTGCCAGTTAACTCTAAGCTATGGTGACAGTATGAATAAATTGCTTGAAATAGACAGTAACAAGGGATTCACCTCTTGAAGGATGTAACACGCACACAAATACCCAACAAACTAAAAAAGGGGGCTGTATGTGTAGCTGAAAGAATGAGGTGCCTAAGCTCTAGCAGACACAGCATAGTTTCAGCATGCACTGAATACACTTCAAGAAGAATTAAAAAGAAACACTCAATTTTAAATTGTCTAACCAAATCTCTTTTCTGCTCCCCATTCTTTTATTTTCCCATCTGAGATGCTATAGTTTCATTTTTTATAATTTTACATATTTCAAAATTATTTCATGAGTCAGTATAAGAATATAACATACTTTTATCCCAACCACTTCAAAAGAGTTGTTCAAATTAGTAAGTAATGATGATGTACATGGGTTGTCTCTCTCTGACTCTCCAATACAGATTTGGGGGTGGGGATGGCTTGGTTTTGGGTTTCTTGTTTTGGATATTTTTTCCATGTTTTTGTTTTACTTAAAGAAACATACATGATATCCGGTAGCAATTGAAAATTTACTCTGGAGAGAGTCAGAGTTTCTTGGGTGGTGGGAGAGGGTTAGGCCCCCAGCCCCAATAAAGCCCCAAAACAACTTTGGTCCTCACTGTTTCTATCCACAGCTTCTCTACCCTTCCACAGGACAAAAGGAGCCAACCTGTTGTTAAATTCTGCAAGAAGCAACAGTTGCCTCCGTTGAAGCCTGTCAAAGTTACCACGCATGAACTCTACACTCACACGCACAGTTCTATTTAGAGATCCTCTTCGCAACAATGGGCTAGAAAAAATTTTAAAAGCAAACTAAATTCAGCACAAGTTAGCAAGGATCTCCTGAAAAACTGTTTCAAGCACTGATTATGAGGTTTGATATGAAGAATCAATTTTTTTCAAATCAGTGTCAGGTACTACAGACACATCAACTTCATTTTAAGATCTACTGCACCTCCAAGATGAACTGAGTGTCTGAAAACATTCTGGCTGCATCCAATGGCACTCACTCCCACTATCACACAAGTTTGGAAGATGCACTTCAGCAGAGTTTCATTTTAAAATATAGGAAAAATGCATGAAGAGGATGAGATTTTCTGCCTTGCTGTTTTGGAATTCATCTACATATTATAATGAAACATGCTATCCTTGCTTCATCACAGCACAAGTGAGCGGCAGGGGATTCACACCTTTAGCTGGTTCACAAAGCAGTAAGTAATTAAGTGACTGCATGAGCCAAAAGATTCTGTCATGTCAATTACATATGAAAATAACTAATAAGCACAATTGCTTCTAACATGTTCTGACCTTGATAGGAGGGCTCAGCACAAGAAGGTTTCAGTGTACAAAGTCAAAGTAAATTTAAAGGCTTATTTTAAAGTAAAATCTTCCCATCCCACTGGGCATCCCTCTCTCATTTCCATCTCCTGGGGATTTTCCATACCAAACGTGAGTCAAGTCCATTGGGCCCATACCTTATTCCTGCAGCTCTGATTTCTACATCAAAGCTCAGTGTGGACTGTTACCATCTCAAAAAGCAACACGTAGGAAAGTATCCAGCGAATTTCTCACTTTGATGAAGGTCTGTGAGGATCCCAGCAGGAATGATTTAATATTATGTATTAGCAGAACAGAAAGCATATAAGAGCAGTGAAAAAGAAACAGGGAAGCATGAGATACAAACACTGGGAGTTTGGGAAGCCCGAATTCAAATTCTAGTTCTTACTTCTATGGGAGCTTGGTTATGACAAGGAGGGTTACACACAGAAAAAACCAGGTTTGAAACTATGAATTAATTTTAGTTTCCTGATCCCTGCATGGAACTAGCATCATTGACAGGTATTAAGGACTCATCAGGCTTCACAACCACTAAAATGCTGAGAGAGGAGCTGCCTGATCAGCAAATAGAAAGTGCCACTGACAAAGGTGTGCCTGAAACCCTGCCTCTCTCCACTGCTTGCAAATGTTGCCCTGGAATTACACAATTACATCCTCCTTTATTCCTTTAAAAGAAATAACATGCATCATTCTTTTCCTTTAAAGCTTAACGAAAGAAGAAACTGGCAATGTTAAGCCCCCTTTTTAAAACAGTGTTACAACAAAAGGAACACTCGCTCTTCATTCAGGAGACTCAGACTCAACTGCCTGCGAGGCTGAAATCCACCTCTTGCCACCAGGCATGCTGAGGATGAGGCCATTCCCACCAGGAGACGAAGAGAAACAGCAGGTGGGAAAAGAAACAACTACCACCCATACCCCAGTGGGTACACAGGCCAGTGGGAGCCTGACAATTGTTAAATAAAGAAAATCGTTCTTGGTTTTGAACCCAATTCTAATATGTGGGCTGTAAAGTCATGTTTCTTCCTTTGCTCCCTCTCCAGGCCATGAATATTTAATTCTTTTATGCAAACTGGAAGAGTTGCAATGCAAGGTTAAATTAGCCTAAATAACCTTGAAATCCTTTAGTGAAGTTGGGCCTTAGAGTCAACTCTCCATCTGTAGAGAAATACCTTTCTCACACAAGGAGTTCTGTTGTTACTTGTATTAAAAATACTGTGGGGTACCACGACAAACGACTTGAGGTTAAAGTGGATTTAACAAAATTTATACTTTTGCTTCACCTTTTTCTGTTAAGAACCAAGGTTTAGATGGTCCAATTATTTATTAAATGTTTGTTCCTCAATTTTGAATGCAAAATTCTTCCTGGAAAAAGGAATCAGTTACGGTATTTTCAAAGTTGTATTTGATAACACAACACATACGTAGGTTGGCATGTTTGCTGCTCCCCTAGTTCCTTAAGTTAATTTAAAATTAATTAATACTACTTTAGCTCTATTTTGCAGCAGGCCAAGCTCCCTACAGACCAGCTACAGGTATACACCAAGTCAGTGTCTCATTTATATGTCATAAAGCAACCAAAATAAATAGACTTCTGGAAGCCTGACAGGACTACTAAGTTTCACTTTTAATTCTCAAAGTATTTTATGAACTTCCTTCAGCTCATAACCCTACAAATCATTCACATGGTTGGAGTCAGTGCAGAAAAGCTGTGTCTCAGTGATCAGCCTGTGCAAAAACAGTTTCATGATCTCTCTCCAGAGGGAAAAAAAAATAGGATAGATTATTCTTTACCCTGCCAGCTAATCTTTAGAATCTGGAAACCTTAGATGCTTGCATTTTAAGAGGTAGAAATAAGAGCAAATGTTTGAAAATCCTTATTGGTAAAATCTTTACTAGGATAATGTGTACGTTTATTATTGTAAATGCTGTTTTGGCACTTGAATGATTTACCTGTTCAGAAAAATGAATTACATATCCAGCACAACTATTAGATTGGAACTTGGCGAAGAAGTAACAGTGATTTTTCAAGTGCCTAAGTGGCAAAACAACACAACTGAATCTGAATGCTGCAGCACAGCTGCCTATTGCATCTTTCTTCCATGCCACTGAACACCGACTCTGATCATAGAAACTGTATTTTCCAAATTCTAGCAACATTAGGAATTCTACAAAAAATAGCCATTTTTATTCAGACTCAATACGTATCACTGCCTCCCAATCCTACTAGCCCATGACACACTGTTTTAGGTTTCACTTGCTGCTTGCAGCTACCAAGTCGGTAAGTGCTGAATCAGATCATCTCCTAAGGTCGCTGGCAAGTTCTGCCTCCCGTGATTGTAAACCATGTTTACAAACTCAGTCTTCAATTCCTAACAACATCAAATATGTGACCTGGGTCTACTGCTCTAGTATTTAAAACAGCTGGGCCTGTTCTCTGGCACATGTCTCAGGCAGTTGGAAGGAACCAAGAACCAACAATATTAAGAAAGGTTCTAAAACTTTCTCTGTTATAAAACAACTGTTAAACTGGAAAAACAAACAAACAAAAATTAACATCACAAATCGGACTCATCGCTTCCTTTTCTCCAATGCCAGTTAGAAAGCAAATAATAATCTATAGCTTTCATTTATCACTTGCTGACAACTCCAAGTAGCATTGTTACTCTTGCAACAAGCTAGGCCGTAATGGGCTTTTGCTAATCACAGGTGAAAGGTCACTCTCATTTAGCAGAGTACCAAGCAATAAACATAACACATTGACATGACAGAGGAAGGGATCGGTATCAAAATACTGACATGGATTATACCAAGAACAAAAAATACTGTTAACTCAAGAGAAGATATTATCAGTGTTGATCACAGAGCTTCCTTAGGACAATTTATAGTCTAAAGAGAAAACAAAAGCCATATAGAAACACAGTATAGACAGTCTATGCCCTAGCTCACAGTTTTCCGAATACATATTAATTTAAGAATAATGCTAATAACACCAGTCGCTGACAAGCCACTAGCCCTAAACCCAAACCGACAGGAAACACTGATCATTTCTCTTTCCCATGCCTGACCCTCTCCTAAGTAGTTATGAGCAAGAAAACTTCTCCGTGTACTTTTATTCAGGAATGAATCACACTCACCTTCTCGGCAAAGTCGCATTGCTTCTCGGTTTCTTCCGTATTCCTTGAAACTTTCTTCTAATGCTGTTCCTAAAACCAAAAAGCCACAAGATCTCAGTCCATGGAAAAGCCAGAGGGTAAGGGTGACCCCCCGCTCGTGACCTGTAGCCCATTCCCCCGTGGGCACACACAGGGACACGACAGTAAACACAGGAGCAGAGGGACTGTCAGCGGCGGGGATGCCTCACCTGCGGCGGGAGCTCCCCGCCCCACGCCGCGGCTGAATCGAGGGCAGGAGGTGCCGGGCTCCGGGGACCGGCTCCGACCTCCTCGCACCGTGTCCCGGATTACAGGAACTGGGGCAGGCGCTGCCCGCTCCGCGCCGCTCCCGAGCCCGGCCGGGGGGCGCGCACCAGACAACGAACTCGGCCGCGAATTCTGGGGGTGGGAACGGACCCAACCTCCCCGCCGGGCCCGGCAACNNGCCACCCCGCCGTGCCGTCCCGGGGCCGCGCCCGGGGCACCCGCAGTCCCGCGGGGTGCGCCGGGGAGGAGCGGGGGGAGAGGCGGCCACTCACCGTCGTTCCCGTGAAGTTTAGCAGCATCGACCCAGT
>VZRQ01009389.1:20021-46091 GCA_013397975.1 Machaerirhynchus nigripectus | reverse complement strand
TCGCGCTAACAAAGCGGCGGAAGGGAGCGGGGGGGGGCAGGGCTACGCCGCCTGCCAGGCGTACCCCAGCTTCATGGGCCGCCTCCCTCCCTCCGCACCGCGGCCCCGCGACCCTACAAAAACAACGGCCGCATCACAACCCCGCCTGGCACCCGCTGCCCCGGCGAGGGGGGCGGACCGGAGAGCGACGCGGCGGGCGGAGCCGGGCGGGCGCGCCCCGCCCTCAACACCGGTCCACCTTAAACCCGGAGCCTCCTTAAAGGCAGCGGCGAGCAGGAANATCCCCTCCCTCCGCTCCTCGCCCGAGGTGGCCGCCCAGCCCCGGGCACAGGGGGAACACCGAGCGAGTTTCCTGCGCGCTGCTGCCCTCGTTACACCCGTAACCTGTCACCCAGGGGGAGGGTCTTGGCATTGGTATTCCACATTTATTTTTTTAACAGATTTCTTTTTTTTTTTTCCTTGCGTAAACTTTGCGATGACGTCGAGCCGTGTTAAAAGCGAGGATTAAAGGATGTTGTCGTACCTGGTGACTCTTAGTAACAAAGTCTAAGTTTTGCAAAAACAGGTTCTTTGATAATAAAGTCTGGGTTTAGAATTCATTTATTACAGGGTTTTCACTTCACTAAGGTTTTTCAAGTACCAATGTCAAATTAAACTGTCAGGCCATGACCTGCAACCATTTCCAGCTATGCCTGATGCCACCGTCAGGAACAACATCCTCGAAGAACAGCTAAAAATCTATAAACCTGATGTGCTGCCTCCTCTACAGATACTCGAGAGCATGGGACTGGCACTGTCAGTGGAACTGCTCACAGATCTCACACATGTATTTGCAAAACCACACAGCAGAAATCAGAACTGTAAATAAATTTGTTTAACCTGCAGAGGTGCATATACATGCAGGCTTAGCTAATTTTCGTTTTCTGTTTTCATTTGAAGTGTGGGACTTTACAAGCTAGAGATGTCTCTTTCCAAATTTATGCATATAAAAGATCTATAAATTCAAGCTCATCACACCATAGTCATATGGGATAGGATAGGCTGTAATTATAAGAATAGTTTCAGTGTTCCACCCAACTGATAATTTATGTCACACTCAAAACATATCTTGTAAAACTGCAGATCTAATACAGAATAGCTGGCATGATTTTTCTCCCCCCCAATCACAGCAAGTCTAACTTAACTCCTTCATAAACGGCCAATAACATAAAATTTAGGTAAAGAGAGCAACACTGGCTTCTACTGCAGATATGTGCAGTAGAAGGATTAATTATCAAAGGCCATCAGCCTCTTGAGCTGGGCCCTGATGTTTCAGACAGTTATTCTGGCTCTTCGCTGCTCTGTCTGTAGCTTCCCAAAATTCTTCATTTTAGTCTGAGCATAAATAAAGGTGTTCATGGACCCAGAGTTTAAAGATGAATGGAGGGCATTATTGTTTGATTAATTATCAAATAGCATACTTTATAATATAGAAAACTACTTATAATTGAAGCTAAGAACATCACTGGAAGAAAAATGTCTGTCAGGTGCTGAACAATTTCTGAGCAGAACATCAGCTTTTTTTGTGGTGTAGAAGCCAGATAGGAAAAAAATCTATGCCTGATTTCTTTCAAGCTTGGTTCTTCAACAGTGCTTCACAAATGGAGTCTAAGATAGTATCCATAGCTGAATTCAGACACCAGCCATAGGATAAAGCAAGTTGCACACAGATCTATATTCTCTGTGTCATATATTCTCATTTATATTACAAACTTCATTCATGCAGCTCTCCTTTGTCCTGGAGTGAGCTGTCAGAAAGCTGCCTCAGCTGCAGTTTGAAAAAGAAACCTTGATGTGTCCAAGTGTCCATCAAATTCATAAAGTGTTTTTCTACTATTTACTTTACATAAATCATAAAGCAAATATAGTGACAAGTGACGAAACACAGCCATAGAACACCATCACCTACCCTTTAACAGTGACAGAGTCGACCATGGCAGATCAATTTAATGTTCACACATCACGACTCTTTTCTTTAAACATTACCAATGTATTTATGTCAAATAATGCAAAAATTGGCAAAATTACATCAATTAACTAACTACATTAACAAGCCAAGAGATTATTAGCTTCTTAGTTTCTTAAGTTGACACTCATCAAGTTACTCAGAAGTGCCTCTTGCTTCAGAAGTGCCAGCCACACACATAAAAGCACACGCCACTGTTATTTCATACAGCTTTGATTATCCCCTTTATGGCTCTTCTCTGCTCTTTCAATCTGGCTGTTGCATTTTTTCCCCTCCTTCTTTCACAGCTTTTCTTCTTTCTCTATATATTCCCACTCAAGATCTAATTCTGCAGTCTGGGCCTCAGCCTGTCCTTTAGTAAACCTTCCACTACTGAAATATTTTCTCACTGTGCTGTGAGTACATCAGTGCTCCAATAGAGGGAGGGAAGTGACAGCAGAAGGATCAGTTCATCAGTTCAGTGCACAAGACCAATTAGTCAGACAGCACGAATAGGGGTAGATGAAAAACTAATTTTACAAGGACTGCAAGTGGCAAGAACTTTCTTTTCCCACAAAGTCATTAGGCTGAATACATTGTTTGGGTTCTTTAAAGCACACTAGTTCAATTTTCTTACTTTGTTTCCATAATGCTGTACATGGATGCATTGATTATTTTAGGCAAAAGTAGGGAAACTCCTGAAAATCCATCATATTAGAAGGAGATCAGAACTGAAAACACATGTACAAGCTGTAGACTTAAACAGATGTAACTCTTACAAATCTGAGACACCCAGTTGGTCACCCAAAGCTCCCTTGGTGATCAGCAGAGACGAAGGGATACTTCTGGGATCAGTTTGGTCCCTCCTGGTGCAAAACACTATTTGAAGAAGCCCTTCTCTTCCCACTGACCACAGAAGTAGCCATGATGACCACGCACATGAATTAGGCACTTGCATTAGACATCCAGAATTAAGTGGGGTGAATCTGGCCAGGAATGGGGAGAACATTCAAGTGTGGAAAAGTGCCTAGAAGCCAATGCTTCTCTTTAACAGAACAAAAATGAGCTTGGAAATTCCACTGGTTCTAAGGACTTATCTGAGGAAGCAAAATAGCCCAAACAGTAGCATTGGGACTGAGACAATGTATGAAAAACCATGAACAGCTCATACCTGTGAGTCAGAACAAGTATTCAGAGAACAGAGAGAAAACACAAGGATGAGTTAAGCTCAAAGAGAAAGTATAGAAGGAAAAATATGAGGCAGGAAAACAGCAGAAAACAGTAGATGATATAGAGAAAACAGTCAAATAATAATGTGAAGAAAGCATAAACAAATAAAACATGTAACACAGCCTGCAAAAGCAAAGAAAGGAGACAGAAATAGTAAACAGAACACACAGAAAAGGAAAACCCACAGTTTTAAAGCTCACTAAGTAGATTTAAAAATATATTAAACATGGCTAGGAACACAATGATTAAATGTATACCTACAAACAGCATGCAATTGTTGAAAACTGCAGCGGGTGGTTATTTCGTGGCACGACACTGCAGGCATTTTTTCACCTGTACCAGCAGGTTTCATTCTTTTGACAGGTGGTCTGGGAAAGCCGTTCAAACAGGGAACACCTACTTCAGCTGTTCAGTTAGAACCTGTATGACAGCCTCCGCATAGGACCTGAGATACGACAGCTCTTAACTGGAATGAAAAAGGATGGATGAACCTGCAGCCAAACTCTTCTAAGAGCAGAAGTACAACGATATGATTCACCTATGATTTTCCACAATGGAAGTGAAAGGATGTGAGAGTTAAGTGCAAAGGGAGAGACAGGGAGAATCCACAGGGGTGTCACTTCATCAGTACTTGGAAGAAAGGAAAACAGTGAATGCACAAAAAAGTCTGTCAAGGAGAACCTCTGAGGGGCATTATGGCACTAAGAGAAATCAAGCAAGTTAATTCTAGCCAAAGGGTATGAAATGACCAAGAAGGGCTTAAAGACTAAGAACAAATATTATTACTGAAGACTTGTTGCGATTCAGGATGAAGTGACAGCTCAAGCAGCTGAGATGCTGAAGTCCTGACCCTCCCATCAGCTCCTGCTGACAGCACTGGAACAAGGAGCACATTCTGTGCATTTTAAAATGTATATCCAGTATGAGAAGTGTAAGACTATAACTGGGCAAGTACGGAAGCAAGAGATAAAAAGTTCACATAAATCAGAATATCCAGATGAAGACAGAACTACCCAGCCATAACAAACAGACCATTTAAGCCCCATTATGGAAAAATATTAGTACACTCAGGAAAACACATTATGGTAACCTGTAGTTCACTCTGATGTCCAGGAAATCCAGCAACCTTTCCCTTTATAACTATACACAGGATTGTGATCCTGCAAAATAATACCTATCATAAACAGCACACAATACAAAATTATATAAGAAATCATGCCAGTCTATTATCCTTTTTCCCACAAATCCTGGGAACAGGTTGATGTGTATAATTTTATTTATGAATAGCACTTCAAAGGTGAAACTGGAGATGCTCGTAAGTGTTGGAACACAATTACTTTAAATGCTGGAATGTAAATTATTGTGCATGCCTGCTATAAACCACCTGTACCAGGAGAAAGAATAATACTGTTAAGATTAGAAGACTAACTTAAGGTATCCTTTTCTGAGAAGGAAGAATTGGGGAATGGAAGCTAATAAGTAAATCTGCAACGAATTCTGCATTAGGATGAGAATACAATAGATGCCCCTGTATTTTTATCCAAACATCACAATAACACTTTTACACCCAAATTACAAGACAATGTCATTGCCATGCATTAAGAACCTAGCAAAAGACTACAACCACTTCCTTCTTTAGTTAACTATTAAATATGTCTGCAAGAATTCATGACACAGTGATCTAAAGCAGAATAATGAATAGAGGAGCACAGATCTTTGCCCTGCTTAATGTCACCACATACTGTCAATTCTTGAAGGGAAATTTACAGAGAAAACACTCTGTAGAGATACAAAGTTTCAAAGTGTTAAAGGTAAAAAGGCAAAACTGCACAAAATACATTCAGTTAACGATCTGGAAATCAAACCAATGCTTACTAATTTTACATAAGATATTGAAATCACCTTTTGAATTTGGAAATACTAAAACAATTTCAGTAACCTAACTGTGCAAATGAATCATTTTATTCCGAGGAATCATAAACAGGTACAACTTTTTAGATTCTCATTTATACACAGAGAATACGATACTACAACTTAGAATTATTCAAGTACACAGCTATTCAGGCCAATTGTAACAAAACATTAGTGTTGGATTTCCATTTATTGAAACTAAAGCACTTGATGGGGACAATTTGATACCACTGATCTTCTGCTGGAACCTAACTACCATGCAAGGTTTCATAACCCTGCCTGTTTTCTTGCCAGTTTAAGACTCTGGGTCCAAGCACAGCTCACAGGACTCGAGTTCCTTGAGGCCACAGCCATGCTACCTATGATGGGAAGCTGCTGAGGCCCCATACCCTCAGGTGTCTGATGTGCTTTTAACATCAAACCAAGGATCCTAAGAATCCTGGCACAAGGAAATTTAAATTTAAACTTTCTTCTCATGTTTGACTGCTGCCTGCTGATGCTTTGCTGATGCTACCTGCTCTGACCACATGCTTAGCAAGTTAACAACAAAATATTACACCAACTGGACATGGGCAGGTCTGTGGGGCTTGACAGGATGCACGTGAGGGTGCTAAGAGAGTTAGTTTGAAAGGTCACAGATGGGGACCATGAGACTGCTGGCAAACTGGCTAAACTGCTGTGCTCAAAGGGTGGGAATGGCTCAAAATCAAATGACAATCAGTCACAAACAAGAGTTCCCTGGGGATCAATGTTGGGCTCAATCCTATCTGATATCTTTTAGTATTATCTGGAAGATTGGAATAAATACATTGTCAAGTTTGCAGGTGACATAAAAACTTGGAAAACAAACAGATGCACCAAAAATGTCCCTATATACAGAGATTGTGACAGGCTGGAAGACTGAGCCATTTCAAAAGACACATTAAAAAACTGGACAGGGTCCAGCAGAGAGCCAACAAAGTCATTAGAAGGTTGGAAAACTTTATGAAAAAATGAGAAGGAATTGGGTTCATTCAGCCTAAAGAATAGAAGATTCAGGTGAGATGTAATCACAGTTTTCCAAGTGAAAGATAATTATAGAAAAGATGGAGGTAACTCTCTTCACAAGGAACAAGGTGACAAGGCAAGAGCTAACAGGCACAAGTTGCTTCAGAAGTTTTCTCTAGATGCAACAACAAAATATTTACTGTGAGGACAATTTAATATTGGAACAGGCTGCCCAGAGAAATTGTGAATTTTCTCTTGCTGAAAATATTTAACCCTTAGCTTGACCAGGCCTCAGATAACCTGCCTTAAACAGAAGGTTGGAACAGATGATGTTCAGAGGATTGCTCCATCTAGACTTTCCTAGGATTATATGAAAGCCTGATAGATGTTGTGGCCCTATTCAGTGATGAGAAGCAAGGAAGGAGACAGAAGGAAGCCAGTTTTCGCAGCCCCAGACACTCCGGGTTCACGAAGACAGCCACCTCTCAGGTTGCTGGGAAATCCAGGGAAGCATTTTGCTATAAAAACTTCAGGTATTACAGCTTCCAATGTTACATATTGCAAGATCCAGGCTGTAACAAACATTCCTCACAGTTCTTGAGCCCAGGTTAACTCTGCCACTTCAAAAAGCTCTGCAGGCCAGATCCATGCTAACTGTAACGGCCCTTTCTGCTGCAATCTATTAAAAAATATATTAAAAGACGATTTACCCACCAAATACTGGCCAGACTGTAACAGTCTGGATTCTTCATGTCTGTGCATAAGAGTGAAGTCTTTTTTTTCATGGAGTTAAGCAAAAATATACAAAATGGTGACATGCACGGTATGATAAAGAGTGGAGATAAATGTAAGGGAAACAGAGAAAGAAACAGATAATCTTACAATGAATAAGCAGTACCTGATAAAATAATCTGCACCAGCAGTCCTTCAGACAAAATTTCAATTCATTATCATAATTTTCTCTTTTTTCTAACATTCTGCAATGAACACTAGTCATGCAGAATAAACCCACTGTATCAGGCAACTGTACAGTCTTATCTCAGATTACAATTCTATTTTCTGAACTTTTAAGATAATAGGACTGATGCAGCTGGTAGGCTATGGCATATGCCAAAGCCTAACAGCCTTCAAATGCTTTAACATATCATGGAAACAGAAAAAATAATTATTCAGAAAACGAAGATTACTTCTTCTAAAATATAAAAATTAATACATTTATAATACTGATTCTACTATTTTCCCTATATATGTCTGCCACAATTTACTTTTCCAAATCACTTCACCTAATTGATTGAAAGATATAATCTAGCTTAGTTTCATCTTTTTAAGTTTGGCAGTTGCATGCCAAGTTGAACTCTGTTTAGGTTGACTGTAAGGTCTCTTTATTTCCCACTGAAACATACATTAAACATCTGCATTTAAAAAAAGTCTCCCCACTGCATCTGGTAACACTTCAGACTTGCTTTGCAACTCTGCTAAAATCCTGTTCTCGACGCTTCTCACATCTAAAGCATGAGAATCTTTTGCTTGAGGAAAATACTTGGTTAAGCATGTCACAGTACCTTGAAAGTATGGTGAATCGCTGGGTTGATTTATCAATTGATCTTCATCTGTTCAGCTTTTGGAAGCTTTTCCTATCTTGTACCTGATTAATTCTGAAAGAAAAGGAGTACAGCACTAAGACATTTGAAACCTTAACTCTGTTTCCTAACGATAAACGTATCTATTTAAAAACTAATACAAAGCATTTTATCAATTTTACAAACAGTTTGTGCAATGGATTTCAAATTGAAAGGTAAGCAGGGAGCTGTTATGGTGTCTTCTGTACAGAGCAGCTCTAAATGGCAGTCTGACATTACCAGAAAGGTATGCACTGGATGAAACCGCAATCTTCAGCCCAGTTACTGCACTTGCATCGACTCTTACTGACCAGATTCCCAAGCAGATGGCTGTGTCTGTATCACAAGCTGGAAACACAACAGTCCTGGATTTTCTGCATACGACTTTTCTAAAATACAGCACGACTCCAAGAACAGGGGCTTTCGGGATGCAGCCATTGACAGCTTTACCACCATGCCACAGAAGGTGGAGAGCTAAAAATGATCCTTCATTTAATCAATATCACAACCATCACTGTACCACTGATGAAGAATTTAGAGACATATACAGATTGAGGCCTTCCCACAAACGGGACCTTTATCATCTCAAGCTCAGGTTTTTAAGATCTTTCATTCAATGCCTATAAACGGGTTTATATAAACTGAACTTAAGCCAAGTTTGCTTTGGTTTAGCATAAATCAGTGCCTAACTGGTTAAAGCTAAACCAAAGCCCTGTTAAAACTTAGAAAAAAGTTCAACTATTTTCTTGCACAGGTTATATTTAAGATCAATTAATCTATTTTTACAAGTGCTTTGAAATTAAACTGTTGATTTTTTTTATCACTAAAAAGCCATGAAGAGACATATAAATAAGCCAACCTAGCACTGGGGCTGGATGACACTTTAGAGAAAACCATTTTTCCATTTTTTTCCCCTCAAAGGACTAAAGTCCAGACAAGAGGAATGCAGTCCAAGAGGGCATCCACGCTGTCCCCCTGTCTGTAGGGCTCTGCTCCCATGGAAGGTGCAGAATGAAGCTTTTCCTGGCTTCTGGCTGATCCTCTGGGAAGATGTCTGACAACTAAGTTTATGTCTTTGAAGTCTTTCTATGCACTGAAGTCTTTCTATGCACCCTTTTCTCATTTTTTCCATTAAACTGTAGCTTAGTAGCTAACATTGCCTTAACTAAGATCCTCTAGAGGTATATTTACTATTTCTAAGGTTGACTCTGCTCAGTGACATAACTGATCATAACAAGAACATCCTCACTTAATTATATTCTAGTTACTACATAAAATCCAAATTTTTCTTGTTTCCAGTGGACAAGATTTGAGAGCAAGTCCAGTATTATTTTTTTCTCTCCTCTGCAGGTGCTGTTTTGCTTTACGCTTAATAGAAGTGATCCTTAGCAAATTTCTGCACTAGTAGAAGTCTCCGAAAATCCTGTATTTCCTTGTTACACATACAAATCTCACTGAATACTACAGTATAAAATTTTCTCTTCAACTCCTGCTGCTGCTAACTAGGAAAATGCAATGCAGTGTTTATCAAAAATCTTTTTTGTCCTTTGTTACTTTAGGACAGGAGACTCCAAATTGATATGGATCATCCCCTTCCCAGAAGATCATTCAATGTTTCACCTCGAAGTCCCAAGCCCTTCAAGCATATGACCTACCTGCCGTGGAAGTAACTCACTCCTCCATCTCTACCCCAATTTCTTTAGGGGATATGAGATCTCTGCATGCAAAACACTCTTTCTTTTATCCTGATGTAAATGTTACTTTTTCATAAAAGGCAAGTTCTATTCCTTCATGCAAAAATGAAAACAAAAACTTTAAAGCAGAAGACATCTCAAAAGACCTAAAAATCTAGAAATAGGGTAGTAAAGAAACAGACAAGACAAGGGTGAAGGAAGGATCAGCAAAAATTTTATTCCTGTATATAAAAGATCAGAGCATACTATGTCACCACCTGTGAATTTTGCTGTAGGGATTACACCTGCAGTTGAGTTTGAAAGAAGTTAAAAGAATAAGTTTTAAAAGAATAAATTGACACCTTAATGACCCTTTAAAGAGAACTCTTTCTCTGGATAATGGGTGGCAGAGAAAAGGAAAGGTTTTTGTTGAGAATTTACAGCAGGTCAATTACAACCACAACTGTCAGCAGGGAGTAATGCAAGGAGGTCACAGGATGATTGAGAACAAGCCAGGTGGAGCTCTCTCCTTGGTACCCTGGAAAAGGGAGAGCTAGTTGAAAGGTGGAAAATGACAAAAATAGCCAAAGCAGAAATCCAGGAAAATGGAAAAAGCCCTGCATTTCCAAACCAGGGAAGCATTATGTCACTCCTGACTATCAAAGAAAGTTGTATGAAGTTGCCATTTAATACTTTGAAGAGTTACTGATACGCAAGACAAAAAACCACAGCCTGGCACAACAAAAGCTATACCCCAGTCACAACTGTATCTACACAGATGACATATAATATAGGCAGAGTTACAGGAATGCATATTATCCGTTTAAGGGGAAACACATTTACATGAAAATTGTAATTGCAAATCAACTCATTAAAATAAAGAAAATGGAAATGTATGTGATAGAGCATCCCTAACTTTTGAAAACATCAAAACTAATGCCTCAGCTATCAAGGTCCTTTAACTCTGTTTCTTTTCAGGTGCCAGAAATA
Organism: Machaerirhynchus nigripectus; assembly: GCA_013397975.1. Taxonomy (NCBI): domain Eukaryota; kingdom Metazoa; phylum Chordata; class Aves; order Passeriformes; family Dicruridae; genus Machaerirhynchus; species Machaerirhynchus nigripectus. The sequence continues at coordinate 35,697 of VZRQ01009389.1, read as the reverse complement.
TGCACCAAAGAATGTGCCTATATTTTGGAACACTCTTTCACCTATGTTATCTACTAAATATTCAAATCTAAGATAAAATACAAAGGTTATATTTATATAAACAAGGACGTGGACATGCAGGGTATAATCACACCCAGTACTGGGCTTCATTTAGGCATTTTATAAGTCTGGGGATAACCTCACAAGGTCTCATTCTGCCTCTTGGAGAAGCAAGAGCAGGAGGGGTGGATGGAGGGAGCAGGAGCCAGGGGCAGCAGCAGGCCAGGGGCTGCTGTTATGGCCAGCTGGCAGGTCAAAGCTAAATCCCAGCAGTTTAGTCCCAGGCTAATCCCAGCTGTGCTGGAGACTGACTCTAACCCACCAACTACAGAATCTCAGGGGGTCAAAGATGGTATCAGAACCACCAATTGCATAATTGGCCCTGCTAGTCTCTCCAGGAGACACAATTCTTCACGTCTTCACAGACTGAAAAATAGCTACCAGCTCCATGCTTCAGAGATTAAATACCAAACTTCCGTAAACACCAATTACAAAACTACAGCTTCTCAAGATTCCATGTATTTCCTATATTCCTAACACCAATAGCAAGTGTTTCTCAGAATTATCTACATACTTACTATTATTTGTGCAAACACAAATGCAGCAGAATATTTGGTGTAAAATATAATAATGATCCAAGTTATTCTGAAACTATTTCAAACACGCATAGGTATCTTAATTAATAAGAAGAAGGATCAAACTTTAATAACTAATATTTTAGTTACTACGTAACTAATACCTTAATCAATGGAGAAGCAATAACACCTTTTGGATAATTGATTAAAATTGCAAATTGATAAAAATTGCAAAATAATTATGCACAGCAAAGTGCACTTGATGGGTCTTACCTCTGGCTACCATAATTTTCCTTTGTCTAATGACAATAGGCAAAGACCAGCTTTCATTAGCTTCCTCAACAAATCATGTCATCACTGATTTTATCTTCCAACAATTTCTCTCTTAGAAGTCTTCTTCAGCAGTAAGATTAACAAAGTCGTAAGAACCCTTTGCATATTCCACTTCAACATTTAAGTAAAACCACACAAAGCATTGAACAGAAAGGTAAAAAACATACCTTTTTTCACAAATAATGCAAGATTTTCTATAAGCAAGTATTTTGTCTTATATTTCAAAACACCTACATCTTGCAGTATGATTTATGCCACTATTTATTTGAAAGTTCAATCCATAAAACACATTATCTTACTGCAGCAAACTAAGATAAATATGAACAGTTGAAATTATATTTATACATTTCTTTAAAAATTGTATTTATATACGTCTGTAGAGAAGAAAAAGATATGTTCTGCATTTTAAGCCACGGGAATATTTCATACCAATTACAACTTGTATTACATCAGAAACACAAACAGTGAAAGCCTTGTAGCTAGCAGTAAGACACTGGACATAAGGATTTTCCATTTTTAAAATAAAAAAATCCTGATTGGATCATTTTAAAGGGTGCATGAAGTAAAACAGTAATGAAGTAAAAAACTAAGAAAAATATATAAACATATAATATAAACATAGTTTTCAAGACAGGCACAGCTAATCAAGGCAATTGAGAGTACATGAATAATATGATTTGCAAAATTTTTTACTGAGCTTCTCTGCTGAAGGTAGCATTATTCAAACAACACTGTCACAGTTACTGCAGATTAAGGTTTTCGAATTAGCTCCTTGGGTATATCAGTATTTTGAGTGGCTGCATTTTATCTGTCTAATTTTAAATTACTGCAGGCAGATGAAAGTCATCCTAAAATCTCACTCATAATTCAGGTACCATACCACTAACCTTAACAGAGATGCTGGTTCCTACACAGGTACAACACTATTCCCAATGTAAACAAAGGACACTGGCATGCACCCCAGGCTAAGGATGTCAGCATTTTTCAAACACCTTTCTGACTGTTCCATTTTATGGTGATGCAATATGACCTACATTTTCAACGGCCAAAGAGAGACAGAGAGATAGAAAGGGAGGAGATAGAGAAAATAAAGACAGACAGACTTTTGCTGTCCTTATCCTCCACCAACTAGAGCTTTAACTGTCCCTCATGGGGGTGGTAATGGGCAAGAATAAAAGCAGAATAACCTTATTGTAAATTCTGAACAAGAAGCTGAAAGATAGGCAAGTGTAAGAAATAGCAAATTTTTTCCTACAATCCTGTGAACAAGTACATAGTGACACCCTCAATAGGAAAGAACAGTAGAATCAATAATTTTATAATCAGTTGCCAGAACAAAGCTGTCTGCAGTACAGATTCTTATTTTACTACCTTGTATTTCCTCTCATGTTCCTACCACTTCATTTCCATGTATTCCCTTAAGATCTCAAAATGAAACACAAAATAATCCACATCATTATCATCATTTTTACAGACAGAGGAATTGAGGAAGGAGGAATGATTTGCCTACACTTACGTACCAGGCCCAAGGCAGGCTTAGGAACACAAAGCATCACTCTTCATTATCTCTGTCCTCTGCAATCTATTAGGGACTGTGATACCTGTCACCCTAATATATAATCTTGACATAATACCAGAATTATCTCTATCTTGTATTTCTTGCACATGAACTTCACACAGAAATCTGTACTAAATTACTCCTAACTCTCAGAAAGCTTTCCCTCACAAATGATCCACATTTCTCAAACTGGCTCTGGAAATGCTCTTGACTGAACTGTAAAACTCAGCTCTGGAAATGTTAATCGTCTTTTTCATTATAAACATGTGAAAATATAGACCTAATTAAATCTTTGGTTTTTTTGGTGGTTTGGTTTTTTTTATTCTTCTGCCGCTAAAGCACCATTCTTTTCAAAAATCTAGTTTTCCACTGTTAAAACCAGTATGTTAAAAAATTAAGAGCTTGTTGCTAGGCTTGTATTAAGCAAAAATCAAGATATTTTGGGTTTTGGTTACTCTTTTTTAGTGCAGAAATATCCTGCAGAATATCTGCAAAGCACTTAGAGGATCATAGTTCCTTTACTAGAGCTGGTAGTTAATACATTATGCAAAATAACAATAAATAATTTCTTTATCTTTAAAATTGAAGGTCAAAACATGATCTTAAGTATACCTCTGTACATCCAGAATTACTTCAGCTCTTTCTGAAGAGTTTCTTGGGATTTGCACATAGGTAAACAAGACTGTCATTTGACACTGTATTTGAAACCAGAGATCAAGAAAATGTATAGATTAATCCTGGGTTTGAACTGTGATTTTATGATAACAGTATCTTTCTTATCAAGCAGCATTCATCTCATGAAGTGCAATCAGCCCTACACAGTAAGGGGTGAGAAACTGTTGCTCATTTGCTTGAGTGCTGCTGCCTTCTCCAACAGCAACTTTCCATCAAACAGTTTAGCAGTGAGGAGTTAGGTAGGCAAACAGCACCCATACCAAGAGAGAGAAAGACCTTAAAGCCCATCCTACTTTGAAGACAAGAGACAGAGTGGAGAATCAAGAGACAGATTGCTAACAAATATGAAGGAAGGGAATTACCTGTATAATGATGGGAAACAGTTTGGAAATTGAGAAAGAATGGACACTACACAGGATGGGGATGCAGGTGGTAGGGTGGAAGACACAAGGTCTTAAGCAAAAAAAAGAACTATTTCTCCTTCAACACTTGCCCACCCATAAGACTGTGGGGAAATCCTCACTCAAGTAAATGAAATTATAATCACACATTTCTCCATTCCTATTATGCCTGACTGCACTTTGGTCCATCTGTTTTACTCTTTGAAACTGAATTTACTGAAAAAACTGGTATTTCTTCCATTATAAACAATTTTATGTCTGTTAATCTAGGAGAGGAGTCATGCTGATATGAAAGAAATCTCTTCCGTATTGTCAGCATTAATAAACCTCTCTTTTGTGAGTATTTCACTGCAACATTTTCTGTCCTTTCTTTCCCTTTTTTTTTTTTCCCTTTCTTCATAGTATCTCTGTTGCAATTCAGAAGGGAAAGAAGAAGAACTTTATTGCTTGTCCAACACCATAAAAATTTCAGCTGGAGAAGCCAATCAGTGCAGGGACCAAGCCCAGCATCCATCTCAGAACGCCTCTTCCCTTTGCCTACCAGTGAGTGCCATCTAGGGCCAGAGTCCATCGCTTCACACGAGCAGGACAGAAATGTTACAGCAATGACTGAAATGTCAACCCCAGTTAAAAGAAAAAGAACAAACCAAGAAGTCACATTCTAGAAAGCCACAACCAGCTTAAAAGATTACATTAGTTAGGTTTCTCTTCTTAACATGTCTTCTGAGTAATAAGCATTTGGTCCATGTCTCCCTGTTTTTCTCTGAAAACTGCAATTTTCTTATACATATTTAAGTCGCATATGTGGGGAAAATAGACATAAAACAGCTCTATACTGCTTCTCAAGTAAATCCTGTGTTTCAGTTTGTTTGCTAAGAAATATGTCGGGCCGTGCTAAGAAACTGACTACAGAATCTCATCATTAGCTGAAGATGCAAGTGAAATTTCAAAGACTACCTGTGTTAAAATGCTGACAAGGCTAACATTCATGACATTAGTGATATTAATAAGACAAGAAATGTCTTTTTAGTGGCATGAAACTTAATTTTAAAACCTTAATATTTTCATTTTAAGAAATACACTCATACTGACCCAAATATACCAGTGGCTTAAATAGCACTTCTGACACACGGTAAGCTTGACACATATTTATAAACTGTATTAATTCACAGCTGTTTATTGTACTGTATAAAATCATATATTTTTCTAACTACTACTTACGTAACTATTCATAACATGCCTAATTCTCAAACATTAGTCAAACAATCACTAGATACTCTTTAACAGAATAAAAGGAAGGATTTTTTTGTTATCATTTACCTGGAGAATATAATAGTTTGCATTTTAAAATATTGCAAATAGCAGTTCCCTTCTCTGCAAACTATATACAGATGTGAAGTCAAAGCTGTGTGAGTGTTAGCATATTCTTTAGCTATTAAAATAATTTATTAGGTATGACTAATAATGCCTTGTGAAGAAATCAGTTCCCTAGTTTCCTCACTCTGCTGCTCATTGGACAGGCAGACTGGTAATGGGGCATTATAAAAACAGAGGACTTCTTCTCACATTTATCATTCCATTAGATACACAACCTCCAGGTTCCACAGCATCTATCCCTCCTTTTACTGCTAGTCCCACTAAGAAATTAATTTTTCCTAAGGGGATACATATTCACAGATAAAATGAAATTAAATGGAATTACAAATCTTACTGTTGAACACAGCTACCTACGTATGAACCAAACATCAAGCTGTTGTTACTGAAATCAACAGTTTGAATGCAGCCAGTTGGAACAATTGCTCATTCTGATCCACACTCAGGACATGCTTTCCCCACAAGGCACTCCACGAATCCCCATCATTTTTCCAAGCAGAATAACAATTCTGTAACTGGCCTACGTACAACATTACAGCAGAGAAGAATATTTAAACAGAAGGATGACAGGGACTCACTGTAGAATTGTCCTGGAGGATGACATGAAAGAAGCACTGCCAAAAAACCAAAACCCGTTGCAAAACACAACCTTTCCTTGACAACTACCACAGCCTTTCTTACAGATGCAACAAATTCCACTTGAAACAGAACGGATGAACAGGTTACAGAGCTGGAGAATAGGTTTCAGCATGATCCTATTAAAATGTGTCCAGTGTGTAGTTAGAGATCTGTTAACCAAAGGAGAGATGGAGGGAACCTCCAAAGGTCACCCAGTCCATCCCTCAGCCCCAGGGCATGATAACTAAGCTACTTGGTGGGAACAACACAAGAAATCAAACCTGTTCTTAAAGACCTGGGGCAATGGACAAGCCATTGTCCCACAGGTGATTATTCCAGCCATTCAATACTTCCACTAGAGAATTGTGTTTGTCCATGATCAATCTTCATTGCTTGAATATGATCTATTTATTTCTCCACCTGCCACAAGGCCCCTGCTTTACAACACCCTTCAACAGATCTGTGCTCTCACCCTCCAACTCCTCTCTTTTTTACCATAAGGAATTGCATTCTTGAGGCAGGCACACATTGTTTATGCATCATGGTTTTTTAGATCTTTAAGCAGCTACACTGGCATCTCCACACCTCCTCTTTCCTATTTTCATTCAATCCAGACCTGATGTCCTCTATGTGTGCAGTTAATGAATACTTTATTTCACAACTAAAGCAGATCAAGCAGACTTATTTTCACAAACTCAGGATCCTTAATATTATTATATAGATTTATTTTGGTTTTTTTATCTAAGAAAGTCTAGGAAGCTCAGCTAGAATACAGCATGCACTTCTACTCTATGCAGTGATTTTACACATAAGTAAAACAAATAAAAGCACAGATTATATGCCTATCACTTTAGAAATTCAAGTCCTGCTCATGAGTTAATAAAATGTCACTATTATGGTATGAGCACAAATATAAAAAGGAGGTTGGGACCATTGCCCTGCAACAAAACTACAGCGTTTCCCACTGATATCGGAGATGGTGCTGAAAGAAGAGCTGTGAAAAATTAGAAACACAGAAAAACACTCATCAAATGGCAAGAAAAAGTCAAAAATTGATCTGAAAGCTTCAAAGTAAATCTTCACAAAATATGACCACATGAAAGAGAGTTTTTTCTTATATATATCCTTCAGTACTATATTTATGTGCATAAAGTCTCAATAGTTATGTTTTCTCTTTTTGAAGTATTTCTTTTTCTAAGGCAAATATCACTCTTAAGCTTTAAATTCTCAGATAACAACAGACAACTAGATCTCATATCAACATCACTCTCAATGAGACACTTGCCTGGGAAGATCTTTGACTCAGCACCAGAGATCACAGAATTTCCAATTACTCCTTCCTCCTTTCTCAACAAAAAGGATAATGGAGCGTAGCCAAGTCTGGGGCCTGCTGACAACTGGATTAGCAGAAACCACTCCTTTAACTACAGTGACACATAGTTAAGGTAATATTTCCCCATTTCTATATCTTTGTCAAAAAAAAATTACATTTTGTTGTGAATTGCTGTAACACATTTCTCAACCACAACACATGGTGCTGTACCGTACCCACACGTCCCAGAGGTGCCCTGTGCTAGGGCTGCCTGTTACTTATTTTTCCCCAGGCCATGACAGTATTGCAGCTGCTTGAAAGACACCACCCGCACAGAAGCCAGTAGAGAACAACTGCTTATTTAAAGACAACTTAACTTTTAGAGGCCTCTGCAAAGAAGCAACACATTCTCATAGCATCCATCTCAAAAGAAGATGCAGAACAGCGACTTCACTGATATTAGCAGACAGAGAAGAAAATGTAGGTCGCAAAATGGCTGGCTTAGAGTTGAAACTCTCTGTGCCAAATTTAGTAGGCCAGTCCTAGGAAGACCTGAGGAACAGACTCTGTGAGGAGGCAATTACAAACCAGGATTTGATAAGAATAATCCAGTCACTGGGAAATTTCTTACCTGCATTATCCTCATAAGTCTACACCAACATTTGAGAGGATGAGTAAGGTTCAAAATCCCTTCAAGGGCTTGCAAGACCAGGACAGACTTCTTTAAACATTTGAAAACAACAGCTCTTGAGCTATTTCCTTCCACTGGTTTGATGACATGAACTACAGTTACATTTAGTCACTCCTGCTTGTGCAAGTGTTTCACATAACAACAGGAAAACAAAGCTCCACCGGAAAATTTGATAGTAAATATCCTCCTATTCCAATCCAGACAAAGTGGCTGCAGCTCAAGTGCAATTTCGGTACCTCTAAAATTAAGTTTCAAACTAATGACATTTAAAAAAAAATCTCATATGTTTTATTTTAATATACATGTGCACAATTTTATTTCAGGATATGTTTTTGTTCAGCACCATCCTAACTTTATATACACATACCAAAAACCACAAGCAGTTCTCAAAAATGAAAAAAACCCCACCAACTCATAACTGCCAAAGTGACACTGGAATGAAACTGAAGTGAAAATATTTACCATGAACCACAAAATCACAGGTGCATACTTATTATTAGCATGGCTTTGTTTTGCTCTGATCTCCTACAAGCCAGTCTTTATTAATCTAAGTTATAAAATCCAATTTATCTGCCTTGCCTCTTTTATTAGCTCAATTCTCTCTATGTATAATCAAAATGTAAATTTTTATTAAAATAAAAGCAAAAGGCAGAGGACCAAAAAGAACTTGTGGTTTTCAAGCATTCTGCACTAATGTTTTGCAAAAAAAACCCCAACAAGCGAATCTGAATGCATGTTTATAGTGTTTCTACGAAAACACTATTGTAAGAAAAAGTTACCTTGTAACCTACTTGAAAGAAACACAAGAATAGATACATTGCTACCAAGTTTCATAACTACTAACAACTAACACTTCAGGCTTAATGTTTTGGGTACACATATAGCCACTTTCATATCTCAGCTGAAAATGTACATGTATGTATACATACATACGTATATACACATACTTTATTGATAATGTATTGTGTGTCCAATTCCCCTTTTTCCCAATGCTTGACATTAACTTGTCTATTTACCTTTTGTAACTCACCAAAACATTTTATGAGGCAGATTATTTTATTCCTCTACTTGTTGGGGTTTTTTTTTCCTGTTCCTTGTACTTTTCAAGCTCAAATTCTATCCCTGCTTGAATATAAAGTACAAAAAACACCAGGGAGGCACTCGTGTCTTTGAACGGAATCTGACCTGTGACGCAAAAATTATCTTGATTGTTCTTTTCTTGCACTTCTGAAATTACTGGTTTACTTTTATGAATTACTCCCTTAAACACCTTAGTCCTCAGTTACTGAATATCTTTTGTGTTGAGTTTCACTGCTGTGTTCAGTGTATCATTCTGACAGCAACACCACCTTGTACTAGTCAACAGTCTGGTGATTACAAAATTCAATCTGATGGAAAGAATTATGAACATTAATCCCCTCAGGAAGAAGGATAGCTGGGTTGAAGTGTCCCGCACATGTGGTGAGCAGTCTAGCGGATAACAGCTCTGCTAATGATGAAAAGGGAACCAGAACCATCACCACCTCCTGGGTTTTGAAAGCAAAGACTGACCTTTGCTCCCTTTCTGAAAGAAAGGGCTTATGATCCTAATTTCAAGAGAGCATGAATCCAAAATGCTCCCTGGAGAAAGGTGCTTAGCCCTGGACAGAGGCAGGATTTAAGCACGTTCCTACTTCAGCTACTGCGTAGAAAATGTGCAGATTCACCATCTCCTTCAAGCTGCTCTGGCTGGTATAGTTTTAACAAAACACCAACAAATTATAAAGAATTTGGCCCCCTCACCTTCATGGAAACATGACCCAACTGTCCTCAGCCAGACCAACCTTCCCTTTGATACAACCAGCTTGAGCCACAAGCTGGATCTGCCCCTTCTGTCTCTGAGAGTCTCTACTGGAAATGCCCAGTCATCCTCTCATCACATTTCTCTTGAAATACTTGTTTAAACCATCTGTTTTGACAGCAACTGAAGCAATAGTTTAGAAGCTATATTTGGCACACCAGAAAAAGAAAGTGAAGAGAATATGCCATCTTCCTAAGGCCACAACTTCACTTTGGGGTTTTACATTATTTCCAGTCCTTACTGGTAGGCTAACAGTGGTCAGAAACAAAGTTCAGTGTTTTCACAGGATCACAGCATCATAGAACCACAGAGTATTACAAGCTGGAAGAAACCCACAAGGATCATCGAAGCCCAACTCCTGGCCCTGTCCAGGACACTCCAACAATCCCCGCTGTGCCGGAGAGCGTTGTCTGAACAGTCCTCAAGCTCTGGCAGGTTTGGGGCTGTGACCATTCCCTGGGGAGCCTGTTCCAGTGCCCAACCAGTGCCATCCGTATTTCATTCAACATCTTACAAACTAAAACCTGAGCAGGCATCACCCAAGCATGTAATCATGTCTCCAATTATTTCTATTCGTCTGCTCGGGCTTGCACCTCAGAAATCAGGGGTGAGAATGTGTGTCAGTGTATCATGTTTAATGGGAACTGTAAATTGTAGTTGTGCTTGAACATTACGCACTGGCAGTGTTTCTCTACTACAAGAAAATGAACCATAAAGTAATTCAGAGCAAAATATAAACCCAATTTAAAACAACAAACAGATGTTTATTGATAGACCTTATATTCTTTCTCCATCTCCTGAGACAGAAGCCTTTCTTTCAACATCTCTCCATGATGTGGCCAAGCTCAAATCCTTGTAAAATTTCTACATCTTCTTTTACAGTTTGGGACTGCTTTTAAAAATAAATAAAAGAAAACAAACTTAACCAACCAATTTTATTAAACTTCGAAAAGCTGACTCAGAAGCTGCGCAATAGCTCCAATTCAGCTTTCTTAGCTGAGTCAAAGCATCTGGCCATGTGATTCAGAAAACACCACTCTGAAGTTGGGCAAGAGCTGCTTTCCAGAGGAGGAAATGCCTGTTTTCCCTTGTAATCATTGTGCAAAATTTCCTCGGTAGCACTAACAGTTATTTATTTAAACTTGATACAAGAAATACGATATTCAGAGCTCTCTTATTGCTCATCCAATGTTTCAAACCACAGTTAAATATAAACATTTACCATTTGGCCCAATGCCAGCAAAGACAAATTCTTCTAAGTGAGTGGTAAACCATCATTAAACATCCACCTCTCCCTCTGAAAACCCTGGCACAACACTGATCACTACCAAAGCCATGAACTGAAGGACTGAGGAAGGAAAAAATAAAAATATGTTCTTTTTCCTTAGTAAAATAAAATAAAGTCATCCTGAAAACATCCTGCCAACAAATTAAGAGACTGCTAGATAACTGACTAATCCTGTCAAAAAAAAATCCAAAAGAATAAATGTCTGCTTTCTTACAAAACACATGAAACAGAATCACAAAACAGCATGAAATGCCACCCTAAAATTACGTGAGTCACTTTAAATCACAGAATGCAGACATCATGTGGGATCTCCGAGCTATTGCACTGGCAGCTAAAGTCTACAGTGTTAATGATTTTCAGACTCAAAGAAAATTCTAACCAGCTAATCTGTTCTGCAGTAGCTTCACGACACAGAGTTTCTCAAGAAACCTGTTAAAACACCTTGACTTTCTTGCTAAGTGGGAATCTACAAAGTCCCTGGGAATAGGTATCATGACCCACGGTGCCACTCCTGCTAATTCCACTCCTCAAATAGAGCCCCATTTGGCACACACACAAGGCATGCTTTCCTTTGCATCCCTGCACCTGAAAGCTCTGGCTTCTACACCCAATACCTACACTGCCAGTATCATGAAATTTCAAGTTGAGTTCGACAACCTTTAATAAATTAGTCACAGGTCATCCTAAAATGTACAATAATTGATCCTCAAGCTTCATAAATATTCAGTAGGATCTAGATATGAAATTTGGAAAGCTGTTACATAATTCCTGTGAAGATAGCTGAAAGAGGACAATATCAGAATGCCACCTGTGTAACTGAGATTAACTAAGAAACAGAGACCTTACTTTGGAAAAAAATATTTCAAAGGACCATGCAGCACTATTTTTTTTATGACTAAGATAAGCTTTTCTCCCTTCAGGAGAAAAGTAGTAGTGATTAAGTGTCTTTCTAATGAACAAAATATTTCCAGGACTAGTATTTTGCAAAGTGCTTCTGTCAAAACTTCTAGAATTTTACAGGCTTCTTTCAGTTACAAAATAAAAAATAACAAATAAAACCAATACTGTAGACCACAACTTGTGGTTACACTAGTATCTGATAGGAGCCTGGTTTTTAAAGTATGGGATTAACAGTTCATTTAACCAATCTTGGTAACACAGGCAGTAGACAGCAAAATTGATTACTGTTCAGATAATAAAATGTTGCATTTTAAAATTATTGGTATTGGACACTACAGTCACAACAAGTATTTTCACCCTCCCTTCTCTTGTTCTGCTATAATTCTACGAAAATGTGCTGGCTCTGCAGAAACACAAGGGTCCATGTCAGGAAAGCTTTTAACAAGGCTAAGAACCACTCACTACTTTTTATACCTCAATCACTGGGTTGAAAAATTTCAGGTTTATCTGCCAAGGGTGACTATTTGAATATTTGCAGAATTAGACAGCCAGTGTCTTAGAATTTCTACAGAACGAGATTACAAGCTCTTGGAACACTGATGCTCATTTTCAGTAAATGTTGAGGCTACAGAAGACTGCAAAGAAAATAAAACACTAATGTAATTTAAAATGAAGAAAACAGCCTGACCCCAATAGGTTAGCTTGGTATCAGTCTTGCACAAAATTCCGGTACATAATCAACAGAAAAATAAAGGATGGTGGTAAAAAGTAATGCTGAACATAGGCTTACAGAAAATAGGTCTCGCTAAATAAATTTGGTATAGCTTTCTGACAAGAATATAGGTTGGACTGGATAAAAATACCCTGCAGTTTTTGACCTACTATACTTAGATCTCTGTAATATTTAGTGCTACACAGAAGTCTGATTTAGAAGTTACTCAACATGAAGATAACCTGGAATCTAAAACCACCTCATAAACTATTAGGGAGGCTAAAGAAAAATATTTTAAATCCACCTCATCAATAGTTAAAGCTGTTTTCTTAGCTCTTAAAAATCACAGCTTATTATAGCCTGGAATACTATAAAAAGCTTCTTCCCCTTTAACTTTCTGTGCAGTTGGGAAAAAAAATTATATATACACACAGTTAAGGAAAAAGGGAGGAGGTAAAAAGTCGTTTTAGACTTTGACTTTCATAGATTGTTTTTCAGGAAAGAAAAATTCAGCATTAACAGATTTCCTCAATAAAAAAATACCGGTGCACTTCAAAGCCATATTTTTTTTGGGAAAAAAAAAAGGATAATAATGAAAAATCAGAGCTGGTTCGACCCACATGTAACACCTTGCAGTACTAAACTTACCTAGGTTATACTTCCTGCATCCAGAGTCACCTGGAAACATTACAGAGGATTATTTACACTTTTGACAAGGACAGATGTGTAACAAATTATTATGTATAAGCTGCTCCAGGGTCTTACCATACGGCTCACATAAAAGAATTCAAGGAAAGAGGGAAAACTGCACCACATTTAGCTTGGTTGAAAGCACACACAGGTACTTATTCCAAAAGAGCTGGCACAGAGTCAGGTGCTATCCCCAGTGCAAGACATTTTTTCCTATTGCATGAATCTCCACTACTGATGCTTTAGGGGAGGTCCAGTGCTACTCAGTGTTTCTGCTGGTCAGCGAAGGATTACATAAAAGACTGCAGCTGACAGAATCTGCACAGAATACCCAAAGTGGTGAAGGACAATAAATAAGAGTAGGTCAATCCTGCTCCAGAGATCTACATCATACATCACACCGAATTAATGGCAGAGACATGGCTGTATACAGCCCAGTGCAACACCCTCCACACAAGAGAAACTAGAGTTTCACACAAGATGAGGAATTCTGCTTAGAAATTGAGCAAATCAAAATAAAAACTCCTAAGACACAGTGAATTCTCAAATGCGTACAGAAACCCAGCAAACTGGAACTGGCTTCCCAAGCAAAAACATCTCATGGACATTTAATATGTCAAAATAAAGCAGGAGAGAGAACAAGCTATTCCATCAATACCTAGCCATAGTGAGATTCTTTATGATGTATTTACCAACTTCTACTTCCATTCTAAAGGAGAAAAGTTAATGAACATCAATGATGCCTGAAAGCCCTGTCTTAAAAAGAAAAATAATGGCTTTGTTCTCAAAATTGTTCTTAGGAGCCTAAGACCCAGAACAAAAAATTTCATAGAAGCTTGTAATTAGTAACACATATGAAGAATGACACAAAAGTCATTAAATATTATTAACTAGTCATATGAACTGCTGTATTCTAAATTAATTACTCAAGGACTATCTATTTGTCATTGCGGAGAGCTTAATAAGACTATCTAACCAAGAGCGGAATGATGAACAAAAAGTGAGAGAAGATTGTATTAGATTAAATGACAGAAAATCACACAGAAGTTCTGAGATGATTAAATAAGTAATTGTGGATTTTCACCTATAATAGTCTTCAGTTCTGACCAACTTCCCTCTGTGGTAAATGGAAAGAAATCAGAGAGGTACAAGAAAAATATTAAGTCTTGATTAAACTGGATGTTTCAAGATGCTTAAGACTTCCAAAAGGAAATGACTGGGTAAAGAGAGAAAGGCACTAACTGTATAAAATCTGCATAGAGAAATTCAGCTAGGTTTTCTTCTCACCCTCTGGCAAAATACTAGGGCTGTACCATAGTGACCAAAGCCTTAAGAAAAACAAAGTTTTTAGTCAAACCAACTATATCAAATGGCAACAATATCAGAGTTCATAAAAGTGATCATTTTTAATAGCGCTTACACAATTCATGAATGCATGGACCATTATTTGGCCCAAACCTGGATAACTGGAGAGATAATTAGGTTTTCATACAAAATTCTGTCACTCACCAATCATATAAGAGTACATAAAAATTTCAAGAACAGAGACCACTTATCCAAGTTTTCTGTGTTGGAAACTCTTTATTCCTACAAGTTCAGGGAGAGTTTTAATGACCACTCCCAGTAATGCTTTCCTAGTAGCACCTTCCAAAGGACCTGATCAGTTGCCTATTGAAGACAAAGCACTCACTTGAAACAAAGTACAAATCTGTAAAGAGCTATTAAATACCTCTATCCAGAACAAAACAGCCCCTCTTAATCACTCACAGCTCTAAACCCAGGAACTAACTGATTACAGCACACATTACCTTCGTTCTTTTCTCACCCTGATTTTCCCCACCACCCTAAAACTGTCAATGAATAGTGCTAAGCAGAACAAGACTGACCATAAGCCACTTAACTGTCCAAACCAAAATGAAGAGGGAATAGGAAGGTGTCAGGCTCTGGCAACGTCTCGGGTACTGTGATATACACTATAGTAACATTGCCAGCTTTAGCACTGTCCAAGCATCCAAGCCTACAGACCAAAAGCCTAAAACTCAACACATGGTAACACCCTAACATCTCTTTTCTCCAGACACCTCTAGCCACTTTCTCCAGCACCAGCTTAGTTTGCCAGGACAGGAAGAAACAACTATTGTTCCTTCCTGTTGGTGATAGTCAAACCTGCCAGGAAACATCAGAATAATGATTTTTTGCACGCCCCAGGCCCTGCTGCTTGTCCTCCCAGCATCGAATGGGGATGAGCCCAAGGGCAGCCAGGGGAGGCCAGCCCAGCTCCCTGACACCTGCGCCGTGGGCACGTCCTCCACACCCCTCACCAGGGAAAAGGCATCGAGGAGTCCCCGCTCCCGCTCCCTCCAGCCACAGGGGCTGGACAGCCACCACAGCAGATCCCACCACCCTCAAGTGCCATGTCCATGACACCGGGCACCGTGGTGAGACCATCCACCTGCTCCCTTGTGCCATCACCACCATCACTGCAGGTGGAACGACGCTGCCGCGGCCGTGCGGGAGCCCTGTGCGGGGAGGTCGGGACCACTGAGGGGGATGGTGACGGCACCCCAGGGAGGACACCCCGAGCCAGGGCCGTGGCGGGAGGGCGGCCGAGGCGCCCCCGATCCCGGGGGCCTCGATGGCGTGGGACCATGTGCCGGGGGCATGGCGGGG
>VZRQ01009389.1:0-18985 GCA_013397975.1 Machaerirhynchus nigripectus | reverse complement strand
TTTTTTTTAAAGGCTAAAGTAAGGCATGAGGGACAGACAGCCTTCTGTGGGGTCTGTTAGTAATGGATATAAATTACCAGAGGACACAATATTACGAGTGCATACAGAGAAGCACTGCAGTATTAAAATACTATTTCGGCAGTCTCAGAGCCAGCTCTAGCTGGAAGATCTGTAAGCCCTGGGTCAAACTGCTCACTGCTTTAATGCCCACTTCACACTGATAAGGACATGATGGTGGAATTTATTTGTACAGTGTTTCTAGCTGCATTTCTAAAAATTTATAAATTGAATCTTTGAAGTGTTTTCTCTATTGAATAATTGTTATTTAGCTGTCCCTTATGCTAAATGAAGTTTTCTTTTCTTGCTCTGTAAAGTTAGGAACTATTTTTATGCTGCTTGGGATTAAATGTTTTGTCTGTTTTCAGATACAGCCAGTACCAACGAATGCTGAGTACTTTATCACAGTGTGAATTTTCAATGGGAAAAACTCTTCTGGTGTATGACATGAATCTGAGAGAGATGGAAAATTATGAAAAAATCTATAAGGATATAGGTGAATATGAGAAAATGTTACTGGTTTCTGTTTGACAGTTTCTCTTATGAACAACCTCAAGCCAGTTCTCATGAACATAATATATACATCTGATGAGTTGTTTGGAGGTTCTTTGGGTTTGTTTTCTTCCTACTAGATAGCTTTCATATATGTGCTATAAGCGTCTTGTAATTATATAGAATACATACAAACAAGAGCTTTTTTAACTTATTGAAGTGTATGTAGTTTTTAAGCTGATGGAGCTAACAAGCCACCATGTATGTCACAAACAGCTCTTTCTCTTCTATAATTTAGCAGAATGGCTTATTTACATGTATTGTTTGAGTTCAATATAACTCTGTATCTCTCTTTTATTTTTTTTTTTTAAGAAAATAGTATAGCTGCAGCCCATGAGAAGATCTCTGAATGCAAAAAACAAATCCTGCAAGCAAAAAGGATTCGAAAAAATCGCCAGGGTAAGGTGCAATATCTGTACTTACAGTGGTGGGCTCCATTATTTTGTTATCTTTTAAAATACATTGTATTGGAAAATAGATTCTAAATTTTTGAAAGTGCAAGGCATCATGATTACTAAATTCAACCTGGTGGTTGAATATCAACTCACTACTGAAAGTTTTTGGTGGATGACACAGGCAGGATTGAACCAGGAGATCTTAATGACATGCAGCATCAGGAAAACTGAAAACAGTGTCCTTTCTGAACACCTGTTTTAAGAGGTGTATTTTTTCCCTACTTTTAAAAGTATATGCTCATAATTCATGGAAACGTAAAACATTCTAAAAGATGAGCAGTTGAAAAGAAGCAAAAATTTGGTTTTTCATGATAAATGCCAGAGAAAAATTTTAGAAATGTAACATGAAAAGTTTTAAATACAACTGTTTGATCAATGCTGTGGGTAATTTTGAACTCAACTGGAAATCAAAATAACCTTAACCAGTAGGAATGTAGAGTTCTTGCATCTTCACAAACACAGGTCTGAAGTGTTTCTTTTTGATATGTTCTGTCCAGTCTGCAGCACAGATTTTTCCATGTGAGTGAGGTAGTTGGCAGATGTATGGTCTTACTATCAGGAAATGGCTGTGTTAATTGCCTGTATAACCATAATATTGTTCTTAAAGTGTGTTAGTTTTTAAAAAAATCCTAAAAATTAAAAATAATCCATGCATCATTTTATACTTGTTTCTAAAAATCTTAACTGTTCATGTGTAACATCAGCACCATTTTCTGCACATACACGTTTTGTTGTATCTAAACCCAATGTTTATGAATAAGACACAGAAGACTAAGTGTCTAGCTATGCAGAGCTATCTAAAGGTGTTTTGAAAAACATTGAAACAGTTTTTCAAGAAGGAAAAAGAATCTGCCATTCTGTGGTACCTGAGTTTTGGTTCCTGAATTGGTATTTTCAGAAGTATTTAGATTAACTATTAAATGTCTTTCAGAATATGACGCATTGGCCAAAGTCATACAGCATCACCCGGACAGACATGAAACACTGAAGTAAGTATAAAATTACATTAAATGTTAATAGGGCAGTAAACGAGAAGTCACCGAACTCGACATTTCCTTGGTTTTAGTTTGACTTTTCCTCACTTTTATATAATCTCGTTGACACAACAAAAACTTGTGTTTCTGTGCCCTTATGAGCTTTCTTTTAATTTCCATCTCTGTGGGTCAGAAGCCTTGCTAATGGTTCCATAGTTGAGATTTTTCCACTGTCACGGTGAATAAGTGAACTGAGATGTAAATGCACATCTGATGTCAGTTTACCTATGAGTTGCCCTGAAAATGAAGATGGTGGGAAGTCCTTTAACTTGCACCAGCCAGAGATTCAGTAGTCACTTGAAATGCAACACACAAGCAAGTAAGGTGGAAAGAGAGAAAGCAGGAGAAAGCGCTTAGGGTTCTTTTCTATCTTTTCCTTCTGGTAGCTGTTCCTGCATGCCTGGTTATAAACGGCTGTGTTGTGCACCACACATAACCTGCCCTGGCATGCAGGTCAGACCTACCTGTTGTCCAACTTGTCTTGAGTGTAACTCACAGTGCTGCTTGTCACATTCTGGATTTGCATCACTATCTGTGCTTTTTGGGGCAGTTGTGGAGAGATTAACTTTATCGAGCCATAGGAACATTCCAGGACTTACTGCATCTATGAGTTTGTTCTTCTTAAACTGATTAAAGATGCAGTGTGGGGTTACTGTTCCCATTTAAGTGCAGCTGTGCACTTATCCTGTTGTCCACTTTCAGTGAAATGCCTAGGGAGGCTGTCTTTTCATATTCCATAGCCTTTCATAGCAGATGGAAGTGTTTTGGTTATACTGTTACCCTAATAATAGCATTTTTATAGCTATAAGCTGCTGACAATATTTCACACATTTCTTTCTTGTATATTGTTTTTCTGTGCCTTGATTTCATTACCACAAGTTTGCTTATTACAGGCAAATCTCATGAGGCTTGACTATTTCTTACTTCATTAGTCAGCATGTGATATTTATGAAGTGAGGCTTTAATAAAGAACTACCAAAAATGGAGTTTTTTAGATAAGTCAGTTAAGAATAGAAACAACTAAATGAGAGAAGCTGTGACTGCCCCACCCCTAGAAGTGTTCAAGGCCAGTTTGGATGGGACTCTGAGCAATCTGGTTTAGTGAAAGATGTCCCTCCCCATGGCAGGGGGTTGGAACTAGATGATCTTTATGGTCCCTTCCAATCCAAACTGCTCTATAATTCTGTGATAAATTATACTTTTTTATCTTAGAGGATGCTGGGTTGTTAAGGTTTGGAGGGATTATTCTAATTTTGCTTAACACATCCAAGCATAAGCTCCTTAAACAAAGCTAGAAAGAGTGGTAAGTTATAGCTGTTAAGAATGCAGTCTATAGGAAAGTATACAGAAAATGATACAATGAACCAAAGGCCACCCTTAATTCAGAATAGAGGAAGCCTCACTAACAATGTCACACTTTTCATGGAACTCCTAATCACTAAAAACACTTGAGAAGACTTCTTGTGAGAAGAAGCGTAAGGGTTTATTGCAAGACTTACATTTATAGCTTTTGCAGGCTATGTGGCACAATAGAACAAAGTTCAGAAAAATACTTTCTTTATGCTTTTAATAGTGTTTCTTGGAACAACAAGTTATACAGCACAAAAGAAGCTGTTAGCAGCTTAGTCACAAGTAGTGCACAGCAGCTAATTCAGGGAGTGATAGGAGCTGAACTACTAAACAACAGTGCCCGCAGTGTAATTAGATGCAGTATCAGAAGAGCTGTTCAGAGGACCAAGAAATGACACTGAGTCCTAGAAAAGGAGATATGAAAGTAAGAAGGCTAAGCAAAGATTCTCTGGAATGTAAAGTAAAAGGAGCAAAATTCCAGATGTAGCTTGGATGTTACTAGAAAAAACCGTCTGTTCTCTCAAACTCTGCTTGCACCTGACAGTGTAAACAGCAAGATTTGGCCAAATGGAAGTTTTTCAGAAACTAGAAACCAAATGCTTCCAGAATCAGTGTGTGAGCCTATAAGCTGTTAGCCTGTTTCCATCAAAGGAAGGGGTAATGTCACACCCAACACTCTCAGGCATTCCTATTGAGGTACCAAGCATGCTGGCTGAAAAAAAAGACAGCATCCTCAGGTAGCACTAAAATAGACCTTTTCCCATCCACAGTGAGGTACTTAGGACTGGACAACTTTTTGTGGTTCCCTACTCAGACTAGTTGCAGCAGCTATCAATGGCTTCAGGAAAAAAAGGTTGATTTCCTTGCTGACCCTTCTATGACTCTGCCTGCCAATTAATGAGGGATGATCAGCCTCAATCCACTTTACCTTCAAATGAACAGTTTGTTCTCATTGCTTGGTGCATAAATTATGATAGGCATTAGAAGCAGAAGGGCCAAACTGGAGGTTTGCCTGTAAGAGTTGGTGCTCCATCCATCCTCATTTGAAAGGTATATTATGGTACCTGCTATTCTTTGCCTCAGAAAGGATTGTGGTGGTCCATGGTGGGTTCAAGTGAGAGCAGAAAGTTCTTCCCCCAGAGGGTGGTTGGGCACTGAACAGACTCCCCAGGGAAGTGGTCATAGCACCAATCCTGACAGAGTTCGAGGAGCATTTGGCCAATGCTCTCAGGCACAGGGCAGGACTCTTGGGGTGTCCTGTGCAGGGCCAGGAATTGGAGCTGATGATCCTTGTGGGTCCACTCTGGCTCAGGATATTCTATGATTTTATGAATCTGCTTCTTTAACTTTGATTGTATGGTCAAGTAAACAGCATGTTGTGTCAGGACTGAATTGTTACAAATGCCCAGGGTACAACTGTATTCCAGCTTTTTGTAAAAGTCCTGAAATTACAAGTCTAGAACATAGTAGTTTAACAATTACATGAAGTCACCTTACCTCTAAATCGTTTCACTTGTATTGTTTATGTAAACTGTTTATTTTATAGTTCTTTCTCCTCTACTTAGAGCAAATCTGTTTTGCAAGAATTCTACAGAATTTTTTAAGAATACTCTTGACAATTTCTTTTCAGGCAGCTAGAAGCTTTGGGAAAAGAACTGCAAAATCTTTCTCACATTAAAGAAAATGTTGAAGATAAGGTAGGTTTTTCATAGAGATGGTTATATAATAATTTATTAGGAATACAGTTAATTTAGAATCTGCTATGGGTTGATTGGCTGCATGTGCTTTCTGTTTCCTAAAACACGTATTTTGTCATTCCAGTTGGAACTGAGAAGAAAGCAGTTCCATGTTCTCCTGAGCACCATCCATGAACTTCAGCAAACCCTGGAGAGTAAGTGCTGTTCTTTGGTAATAGATATAACTGGGTGAGGTTTCAGTGGATCAAAAGGAATCACAGCTTCCGGCAGTGGGATAGTGGTGCAATTGAGGTTGGTAACCTCTTGCATTGGCAGAATTTTTTCCCCAGTAGTAGTCCAGAGCCTGAGACTACTATGAATTTTTTTTCTTCTACAAGCTACCCACTGTGCCATTTCCTGACTAGCTTCAGGTTACTTTGTAGGCAGCAGAATTCTTTAAAATGTGAGGATGGAGAATAGCAATTTGTGGTGTGTTTCTTTTTTTTAACAGAAAGTATTTCATACAGAAAATTATTCTTGTGCGTATTTCCAAGTATAATTTTATAATTACTATTTCCATAGTTTTGAACATGTCACTGCTATCACGGTATCATTTGAGGCTTTACTAAAAAAAATTGAAATACAGGGAGGGTAAATGACAACCTACTCTCACTGTGAATCTGTGACAGAGCAGGGACTAAAACTGTCAGACACAAGAGCTAAATTGGGGAATTAGTTGTACTCATCTTTTGTCATACAAATACTTAATGTTTTCCAATCAGCACTAACTTTTCATGCTCTAATATGGATAGTATTGTTTTAAATATTATTTGCTGTATGTTTGCTGTGTCTTTCAAAGACAGAACAATTGGCACACCCTCTGAGCATGACCTGATTAAATGCAGAGATGGCTATAGGAGCAGACTTTCATTCTCTAAGGCTCTCTAGATCTTCTTAAGCAGAATGAACTGTTAATCCTAGGTACACTTTAGCAGAAGGCTATTGTTATTATGTGTTACCAACACTTGCTTAAGTATTAGTCTTGAAAAATGCATTTTCATGTGAATATATAGATTACCTTTCAGCTTTCAGGATTTTGTGAAGGAAGTAGCAGTTTAGTGCAAAGCACAGCTTCAGTATGGACTAAATAAACCATTAGTAGGCAAAGAGAAGGAAGGGGTTAGAAGCAGTCTGGTACTGTTTGCTTCAACTGATACTATAGAATTTGCCCCATGTTTCCAGTAACAGCTTTTAGAGATAGCATCCTTAAAAACTTTGAAGGATTTTTTTTGTTTGTTTGAACATAAAATTTTATAGAATGAGATACTCAACTACACATTTAAGGCAATCAAAATACAGTACTTTAAGTGGGACAAAGTTCTGCAATATAGTCTGTATATATGACCAAGCATGTTTGACTAATAGTAATATTGAATTTTAGATGATGAAAAACTTTCAGAAGCTGAGGAATCCCAAGAAACTCAGATGGAAGCAGAGGCCAAGCAGTAGATGTAATACGAAAACTGACAATACAACTTTAAAAAGTCCAAGTATCTTCACTTTGTGTTGAAATCAACAGTAAGAGAGATGGAGCTGAAAATAGTTTTCTACTGCTTTTGTGAGTTTTTATACAAAAATATGTGTTTTGCATGTGCTTTAGAGGAAAACAGTTGTAGATGTTTGCAGGCAGGCACTCGGTGTTAATCCACAAACTTTGTAATTTGTGACAAACATACTTTGTTTCACAACGGATGAAGCTTCTACATGGTACTTGTGAACTAAGGTGTTTGCAAAACTTTGCCAATAAAGCGTGTTTTCACAGGTTTTCCTATTTTTAGTACAGTTTGAGCCTTATAATAAGGGCACCTTTACTTACTTGACATCAGACTGAGGGCAGTGAATCTTTTCTAGAGTCCCAGCTTCCATACCCTGTTCTAGATGGGACCTAAATCTGAACTAAGTAGGGTCTTAGTTTTTCAAAGTAGTTGCCATTTTAGAACTTACTGTGACTAGACTAGAATTTGATAGTTTCATATAAAACGAATTACTTCTATAGAATTAATGCTTGTTTAGGGTTGTAAAAAATCAAAAATGATACTGTACTAGCTTTAATTTTTTCCTGAAAGTGCTGCAGAGAACTGCAACGGTCCAAGCCTTGCTCTGCTATGTTTGTTGTACCACATCAAAGGTCACATTTTGAAATGGCACATCTAAAACTTCAATTTAAAAGCTTTGTTCTTGAAGAACCAGGAATCTAATCCTGATACTGTTTATAATCTGCTTCTGGATTTTATCTGTCAATTGACTATTACCAAAATACATCATAATTTTTGAAACAGATGGTGGAACCCTTTTCTCAGGATGAAAAACTGAAACAGAAGAGCAATAATCATGATGTTAAAGAATCAGAGATACTTTTGTTATTAATAGGGAAAGTGAAATCTATCCACCTGGATAACCCTGAGCAGTTTTATGGGAAGTAGGAAATACAAGTTTCAACCTTCCCCAAAAGAGAACAGAATGGAATATGCTCTATGCTTTTGTAAGGCAGGGAGGAAGAAACAAGGGGCAGTGGTAGGTCATGTTCTAAAAACACCCACTAAATGGAGCCTTGCAGTGGTTTGAGTAAAGGAAAACATTTGGTTCTCACTCAGACTGTGCCATAAGCGTACGTGGTTCGAGTGAAATAACGATGTTACACGGAATAGAGCTGCTGTCTCACTGGGTGACAGCTGAGGGGGATTTCCACGACTGAGACTTCTGGACTTTGGGATTTCCATGTTGATAGCCTAAATGCCATATCATTCGCACTCTCAGTGGCTGTGGATCTGTGTGGATAGGGCTGAACAGACATATCTGAGCTTGTTTTGCTCACATTCCAAGTTCGCTAAAGGCAAGCCAGCTGAACAAGAAGTCACACAACTTCAGTAGTGCAGTGCAGCCCTGAACTAATAAGCTGTCAAAAGTCTTCTAGTTCACAGCTGATCAGCTCAGAACACAGGGGAAGCTCAGGTTTGCCTGATGGAGCCTGTGCAGACATGCAGTGCTTCTCATGCACTACAAATTTGGCAGGTTGAGGGGTAGCTAAGCAAACAACAGGCATTTAATAGGAGAAGCACACCATCACAAAGTATTAAGTGTATGGGGTTTCCCACCTCCTAACAACAGGGAATGGTAAAATATTTTGTAAAGCAGCAACACTAAATTATTGCCAGACCAGGGAGGAGTCATTACCATGAATGTATGAGTTATGAAGATCGTTAAGTGAGAAGGACTCAAGGACAGTTTTAAAGCATATTAAACTTTTTTTGTGGTCAAAACGCCCTCCATGAGCTATCTGGAATGTCTTTTGGTGCAGGGGAGGATGACATTCACCAGTTAAAAACAGTCACTGAACAGTGAAAATCTCAAATTTTTCCATTAATTGTTTTACACAATTCTTTGGAAACTACTTGGATCAGTCAAGTGTCTTATCTCAAAACTTGCACTGCTTTGTGTAGAACCTGACCAGAAACATACCAACACCTAAGTCTGTCCCTCTGCTAAGGAGTATTTACAGAGGAAATAAGAGTTGTACATAAGAGAAGGAATACAAATGCATGGCAAAGACTAGAATATATTCTAGTTTAAATTGTAGTCATGCAATTTTGAAAAGAAATTACTGCCCTAGAAAATCAAGTTGCCCTAGTGCAATGTGGCAGCAAGAAGGTGATGTCACCAGGCCAATCAAAGAAAAAAGCAACATCAGTGCATTGCAAACGGCCTCAGTGGGACACCCAAAATACTTGCTCCTATTTTTTTCAGTATTTGTACTTCTAACCTCTTGAACATTAGATTTGTACTTAAAAAAGAAACAAAACCAAATGGAGTTCATATGCCAGCCATATTCCAAATGGAACTCATATGCCAGTATTTAACCTGCTTTGTTAACAAGTCTCAGGTTCCAGCTATGAATCTGCCCTGCATGTGCTGGAAATGTATATCTGCATCTCCTTTAATCTTCTGTTCCACAAGTTTTCTGTGTGTCATCTTTCCAAGGCACACATGATGATCACTGTTACATCCCTGCCTAGAAAGCTGTCCTCTGTCATGCTGCTTACCTGAATTGATTCAAAATATGCATGTATAAAAATCTAGGTACATAAATGCAGAATCTCAACAACCACACTATTTAAAAAATATGTTTCCTGGATTTGTGCTTTGCCTTGATCCTATCTAAGCTGAAAGAATATGATATGCCTAAATGTTCCATCTCAGTGCCCTTGTCATGTGGATGCAAAAATACAAGCAGAAATAGTTGCTGAAGTGATAAACTGACATTTTCAATGCCAGGACTTGTTTTTCTGTCCTGTCCAAATGAGAGCAGCAGAGGGAGAGTGGAACATCGGACAGAATTGGTAACTTGGGCAGGATTTGTTAAGACAGATTTAGCAAGCTTCGTGAAGGGATGGAAGGAGAAAGAATGTCACCCTAACACTGTCAAGTGATGGGATATCTCTGAAACCATGTTAATTTGAAGGAAGCTGCTGACAGCAAAGAAAATTGCAAAAAATACATATCCCAAAGATTTATGAGCTAGAAATTATGAGTTATTTAAGATACTTTTAAGTTTTTCAGCTATCACAGCTGGCTTGTACCATGCTTTCCCTCCTTTACTCAAGTTTCAGATGGGTCTCCATGTGAGTTTAAAAAACTGAGAAAAAAAAAATAAATGCAGACAAGCAATGTTAGTTCTGCTCTGGGAACCTGTGGGTTTTTTCTTTCTAGACTAGCTGCATTAGGGACACATTATACCAGTGTATGAACCACTTCATAGATCTATATGCAACAGACCCTGGGGAAAGCAAGTTAGCAAGAGAAGTGCTCCACCTTTTGTGCTTCACCCCAGCTGTCAAACGTGTTTTTGGGTTACTTCAGCCTTCATTTCCCAAGTCTTTAATAAAGGTTAGCACTGTTGCAGAACTCCCTCCACTTGTAGCCCAGGGCTACACAGTGCAAAGGCAGAACAGAAAGGCTGTTCCTGTGTGCTGGGCAGTGCCACAGCAGCCAGGAGGCAAAGCCAGGTTTGGCTTTGATTTGTGTCCACCCTGACCTCATGAGTTTCACCTGCCTGCTTGGCAGCAGGAAAGTATCCAGCAGGAGCTGGCATGGCATGGCTGTGTGAGGCTGTTCAGTGATGTGCCAAAGGCACTTGGGGAATGGGACACCAGGACATCCTGGCCAAGGAAACTCAGCACCCTTGTACCAAGGAACTTCCCAGGTATTCAAGGCTAATCCTAAAGCCAGAGATGCAGGATGCTGTGAACTTTGCCTGGGCTAGCAGAGTTCTGAAGGGAAGGATGAGGGGCCTTACACCTCTATGCCAGGTGAAACGATGGAGGCCTTGTTTCACGGAAAGAGGACCTCTGGACCTGTCCTGGCCAGAGGCAGAGCACTGGTTGTATTGGGCAAATGTTGCTGGCTGAGTGGCAGGAGCTGGTGATGCCATGATGATTTTTTGCTTTTTCATATACCCCTCTTATATACCCTTTTTGTATACCCTTTCATACAGCTTTCATGTATCCTTAGTGCTTTTAGCCCACGTACTTGTAATTCCCTAAATCTGATAGCCAGCTTAGACCCAAAGTTCCGTTAAGGCAAGAGACCAAACATCTTGGAAGCCTGGCAGCTGGGTCAGAAAGCCCCAGACACCAAGGTCCCCTCCAGAGCACATTCTGTAAACCAAGATAGGCCCATCCAGGGGGAAGGTTCCTCAGGACGGGGGCTTCTCTTGAGCCTCTCACTGGAGAATCTTTGATAGATATGCTAATTTGCAAGGTCTATAATTGTATGCACGCATCATCGCGGGGGGGCTATCGTATGTGCATATTGTGTGGGCATTTTGGGGTGCACCCGGGTGCATTGTTTGGGCAGTGTGCATTGTTTGTGCATTGTTCGGAGGGTGCACCAGAGGATCCTTAAACAAATACGAAGGTAAAACCCACTTTTCCCCTCTAACCGTGTTTGACTTTTAATTATAAGCCCAGGGAAAGGCAACACTGGTCTTAATCGAGGAACCCACGGGGAAGGAACTTGTGAACAGACTCATTTTTCTACACTTGTTACACTTATGTTTGTGTAGCTTTTGTGAGGGGCCACACGTTCGGAGGACACAGACCAGGGCAGCTCGGGGGAGCCGGGAGCAGCGATCCCGCGGGACCGTGCCCGGCCTCCCGCCCTCGGGTCCCGCTCCCGAAGGAGGCGGCGCGGGTCGGGGCCGGCAGGGGGCAGCAGAGGCCGGGCCGGGCGGGTGCGGTGCCTTCCCGGCGCTTCCCGGCATCCGTGCATCCCACCGGCCCCGTTCCCGGCGCTTCCCGGCATCCGTGCATCCCACCGGCCCCGCTCCCGGCGCTTTCCGGCCTTGCGAGCCCTTTTCTATTTCGTTTCGCTACCGTTTCCCATGCGCAGCCAGTCCTAACCCAGTCTGGAGGGGTTAAAACCCTAGAGAATCATAGAATATCCTGAGTTGGAGGAATCTACAATGTTCATGGTGCCCAGGTCCTGGGCCTGCCCAGCACAGCCCCAAGAGGGTTTTCCCTGCTCACCCCTACGCTTCATTTTCATTGTCTTGCCTGAACTACCCTGATTCTCAAAGCCTCTCTCTAAACTGCCCCCAAGCACAATTAAACACTGCCAAGGAGCAGAAGGTGCAATCCCAAAACCTCCGCTCTTTGGGATACCCCATGATGCAACCCAAGTGTATCCAATACTTCATTTTCCTACTGATGATGACACATCCCAAACCCTCCATGCTGCCTCTCCCAAGCAAGGGCTGGAAGAGCAGAGTCTGACAGTATTTGCAGCAGGAACCAAGCACCCTCTGGCATGCAAGATTCTGTTGCCTCCAACACATCCAGCTCCATCATCCTGAAACCAAGGCAAGTGTTGATTCAGGATCATTCCATGCTGGGTTGCTCTGAATTTACTTCATCACATTGAGAAACTTGGCAAAAGTTTACTAAAAGCATTATAATGCATGAGGATTCCTGAAATATTTAACAACAAAGACGTGTTTTTAAATTGCTCTCACAGTAAGGGGAAAATAAAAAGCAAACTATCTAAACAACCTTTTTTAATGCTTTGCCAGTTTGCTTGCAATGAAAAAGTCACCATCAAGAGAATTTAAAATGATGGTTTATCTCCAAGGAGGAAAGGATTTGGCTCTTCGCAACACAAAAATTTCATCAGAAGTGTGTGCTGGAAATAACAGTGTGTGCTGCATGTAACAAATAGGCCCCACTAGGAGCCCATTTGGAATAAAACCAGAATATATAATTTATGATCTGGCAGGGCAAGCTGACTGCAGCCACCTTCCCAAAGACTTACGTAAAATATTAGTACACTTAAATCTTATATGAATCTAAATAAAATTCACATTTACATTTGCTGCAGCAAAATCCTGTGCATGAGCTCCTATTCCAAACTATACATCTTCCCAAAAGTGCTGTATTGTTTCTAAAAAAACTCCCAAACAACAGTAAGCTTCAAAGCTAAAAACAGAAGCCTCTGGTTGATTACAAAGCATAAGACACAAAGTTAGACACAACACATGGAAACAACCACCACTTCCCAGAGCAGCTTCTCCCAATTACATTAAGGAAACTTTTACAACCTAGTGGAAATTCAGAGGTGAAGATATTTTAACTTACATGAGAGAAAACATGGCGGGGGGGGGAAGTCTTGTTTTTTTACTTAGTGCCTATTAATGTCAGTATCTTCTGACTCACTCTGCATGAATTCAGAGAGCTTTCAGATCAATTCTCTTTTGCTCTGTTACTGTGGCTGCTAGAGATGGGAAGGGTCATGGAGCACTGGGGCCACCACACCATGTTATTAGTTTCCCCAGTGCCCAGCAAGGTGCAGAACTACAGTGGGAACACCTCCTGCAGTGGGAGCATCCACTACCTGCCTACATACCCACGAATGCCCTGGTGTCAGGAGACTGGTTATGCTGGAGCTTTTCCCTTCGTGGCTGACACATGCTGGTTATTTTTCAAAGCTTTTACATCTGTGTGAGATTTCTCCCCTTCTGACATACCAGTGTGTCATGTTATGGAGGTGACTTAAGGAGTGATTGAAGGCAAACTGGTGGTCTTGATGACAGAAACCTTCCCTGGGAGATCTGTGCCTCAGTCAAATAAAATGTGAGTAGCAAAACTATTTGCTGGTAATGTAACAGCAGCAGGATTAGCTAAAGGAGTGAGAGAACTTCTGCACCTCAGGACTCAGCTTGTCAGGGGCACACATTCATTCAGTTTCTTATATAGAAAAACAGGTTATTCCCAGCACTTCTTGTCATGTTGATGAAGAGAACAAAACCCCCAGAACCAACCTTTCCCAGCCCACAACACTCAACAAAGTGAAGGAAAGCTTCTCCCCCATGTGGGCTCTGGCAATGCCCGTGGGTGCCTTTGCTTGTGTACATGGAGCACAGGGTGGCAGCGAGGGGGGACAGCAACTGTGCTGACCAGATAGGCCCTGCTCTCCAAGACCTGCCTGGGCAGAAAAGCAGTGCTGAAGAGCTGGGAGAGCAGAGAGGCATATTTGGGGTGCGTTTGGGTTTGACGTGCCAGTACTACACATTGGGGAGGATGGCGTAAGAGTCAGCAAATCCCTCTTTGAAGAGACAGATTATATTTGTATTTAGCTTGTGATGGTTTCTCTCCTTTTCTCTTCTTTACGGCCTAACCCACCAAACCTGCCAGCTGCTGCACTAAGCACACCAAGCAATGGCAAAGGATCTCAAGGCAAATGGGGAAAAACCCTTGTGTAATCTTGTGCCAACACTGTAAATAGCCAGCATATTTACCGAATAGAGAGGTAAAAAGGGGATTTGTACTCCACTGCATCATCTCTCAAGATGCAGTTAGAGACACTCCCTAAGATTGATAGGACTAAACCCAGACCCCAGTCCTACAAGAACATCATCTAGCACTGTCATCCTACACCAAATCAATGAAAGAAAGCTTTTCACCTCTATTTTGGGCTCCTCACATGATGCTAGTTTGCTAGATATCATATAAGGGCTGCAGCTAGCACTCAACAAGTGAGTTTTAGGAAGGAAATCACACAGCTCTTGCAATCTGTGTAAGGGGCTGTGCAGAAAATAATGCAGGGAGGTTGCAAAACCTTTCAGATAAAACAAACAACAACAACCAAACAACAACAACAACAACAAAAACAACAAAAAAAGCCCCAAAACAAAACAAAAAAAAAGTGAGAACGAACAAAAACATCATGGCATGGTTAGAAACCAAAATCCTGAGGGAAGCAACAGGGTTGTTTGGCAGCAGCGAATTTCCCCACAGTTTGTGCTGCAGGAGGAGCAGCAAGGCTGCACTGTGCAAGCCCAGCTTTGGTGACACAGCCAGGACTGCAGGCTCTGCCCAGGGCTGCCTGCTCCCTGCTCCTACGGGCCTGGGCCTTGCCAGTGTTTACTTGGCCTGTGGATCATTTTTAATTCTATGTCATGGGCTTTTCAAGTGTGCCAGTTGCTGCTGTAGCCTGCTGCCAACTGTAGATGGTTTATGCCACTAACAGCACTTGAGGAGGAGAATTGCTAAAAAGCAGTGGTAATATTTACTTTCTCCTGCTAATGCAAGTAGCAAGCACAGAATTTCAAAACCATTGCAACCTGCGTGTAGCCAGCTGCAGACCAAGCCTGGCTGGGGGCAAACAGAAACCATGGGACACAGCACCATAGGGACAAACATCTAGAACACAACAAATGCTCAGGGCAGAGTGCTCAAAGACAGGCTGCAGCATCAAACCACTGCGCTGCCCGCAGGGAGTGACCGTGGAAGGGATGCAAGCCAGCAGGCTTATTGTCTTGGGAGAGCAGAAAGGAAGCAAAAAGAAAGGAAAAGCAAAGCCAGTTAACTGTGAGCTGATTGTCCATTCCATTCGCATTCTCCAGGACAAGACCTGTAGCCTCTCTATGTGCATGTATGCAGGCATGTGTGCACATTTGCAAACACACACACCCCCTGCAACTGGAAACCTTGCAGATTGTTGGGTACACTGTACAAAGCACATCTGAATGCTTAAACTGATCAAATCAACGCACATCTCAGTGACTCCCATTTTCTCCAACTGTAGCTCACAGCCTTGCACCCATCGCTACCACAGCTTCTCAATCGAGCCAGCCCAGAGCCCCCTCCGCTGCCTCCACTCCCACGCTCCCACCAGCAATAGAAACACAGAGCCCCTGTGGAGGAGTAAATACTTGTTATTATTTGTCTTGACACTTGGGAAAGCACTGGAAAGTTCAGCTACCTTGCTATTTTGCATTGTCCAGTTACCACCCATTGTCAAACTTCCTCCTGTTTGCTTTACAATTGCTCATCCCTTGGGGGAGCAGCAGGGAAGTAGACTAGGCACATAGAGTGGAGAGCTGCAATTTCACTGAGAAATAATAGTAACCAACCAAAATGTACTGATTACATGGATGCATCAGTGCAAATGAGACAAAGATTCCCAGTTGTGTAATCTCCAAATTGCTCCCTGCCAGTCTCTGTGACTGCGATTAACCACGTCAGACTCAGCAGGCCAGGTTCAGCACCCCATCCTTCTCCTGCTCATTAATTTCAGCAGCCATTCCCAGGGCATGAAACAGCAGCAAGTTGTGTTTGTTTGCTAAAATGCTGTAAAGCTCCGTGGATGGTGTGCTCAAGCCAGAAAGACACTGAGTCATGCTGAGCTGTCTGTTCCTGGGGTTCCACAGCAGCTCCTGGTGTGCTCGTCAGGTCCCACACCCGCTGTGTGGATGCTGCACGTCCCCCCATGCCCTCCAACACCTGGTGCTCTTTGCCTTTTCTTAACTCAAATGTAAAAGTAAGGTACCTAAACTGGCCATATAGGATCATTCAATTATTTCAGCTGAAAAGACTCTTTAAAGGTCTCTAGTCCCACCTCCTGCTCAGAGTAGAGCCAGCTTCATATTTAGGTGAGGTTGCTCTAAGCCTGAACCTGGGTATTTGTGTCACCGGGGATTAAGGTCCCACTGCCTCTGAGTCCCAGTTCCAATGTTTGACCGTTGGGAAATTTTTTAACTCGAAAGTTATAGTATACATCTGCTACTGCTCATTTAGACAAAGCACAGAACAGGTTAAAAAAACTCCTCTATCGATTGTGCTCTGGTTTTCCTTGTGGCAAAATAGGAGATGAAGAGTTAAGAGCTCCATGTAAGACGTGAACTGAGCTCTCAGACAGTGTTATTACCTCCCTACCATCAGTGCAGCCACCCCAGCTTTTCAGCAGCCAAGGGGAGAGACCAATCACAGAATTTATCATGTCAGATTCTACTCTCCCATCAGACTGGATGGCTGAAAACCTCACCCCGATGCTTTTCTTTCTGGGAGCAGTTTTGCCTGCAGTCACCTGCTGAACACTCACACTGTGCATTTCTCTAGCACGGCCCACTCCTCCCACCAGCAGAGTGACAGGATGAAAATATCCTTTCCAATAATATTTTATTTGAAAATCTTGAAGAAAAATAATTACTCTTGCTCTCCAGCAGAAAGACAAACAATTAGAGTGGTGAATGATATTGTAGCAGTGCCTGTAATTAAGGAACTGCCAGCATTTTAATTATAAACTAATATCTTCAGTGGCTGACGATCCAGCTGTTCAGCAGACCCATTGTCACAGTTTGACGCTGGCTAAGCGCCAGGCACCCACGAAAAAAGCCAGCTACTTATTTTCCTCTGCTATAGCTGAGCAGGGGAGGGGGAATTGAAAACTTCATTTTCATGAGTTGAGATAAGGATTATTGCAAAAAAACCACTTGAAGGCAAAACAGGTTCAAAACTTAAACAGTATAAAGAAGATTTTTATATTAACAGAATTAAAAATAAAAGGGGTAATGAGAACCAAAGCAAGTCTTCAGAACACCTTTCTTTCCCAGTCCTTCCCTCTTTCCACTGACCCCGCAAGGAAACAAACATGAGGCTTTGGTCAGTATTTCACTTCTTAAAAATCTTTCTTCAGCATGTTTAAGGAAAAGAGTTTCTTCTGCTGTGCCGTGGGATCATTCCCATGGGAGATAGCTCTCTGTGAGCTTTTCTAGGGTAGTTTTAACTNTCATCTCTCACTGTTCAAGTTCCTCACTAGATTACAGCTTTTCAGTATCCACACGCTCCAGCATGAGTACTCTTCTTCACGGGCTGTGCGTGGATCTCTGCACCCCCCATGCACCTCATGAATTATAGGGAAACAGTTTGTTATATCATAGTCCTCACCACAGCTTGCAGGAGAATCTCAGCTCTGGCACTTGGAGCGCCTCCTCCCTTTCCTTCTCTTTCACTGACCTTGGTGCCACCATGTTGGTTTTCCTCACGTGTCCTCACTTTTCCTTTTTCTCTGACTTGGAAGAAAGGTGGTGTCTGTAAGTTGCAGCTCAGAGGTGGATCTCGTCCGGGCTCTGCATCGTGGAGTTGCTCACCATGTCTCTCGCTGCTGACCACGTGGTGCTTGCCAGCACTGCATGGGCGGGTCCGGCCTCAGGAGGGCCCCGGCCACATGGTCCTGGCCTCAGGATGGCTCTGGCCATGAGGTCCCGGCCTCAGGAAGCCCCCAGCCACGAACCCCCCAGCGGCCCCCCGCCAGAATGGGCCCCGGTGGCCGCCTCACCAGCCCTCGGGAGAAGAAAGAGAGAACTTCCCACGGCTTTTCCTTTCTTAAATACGTCATCACAGAGGCATTACCAACTTGTCTAATTGGGCTAGTAACCTGCCCATCATCAGAGTCTTCAGCGATCGGCTTTGCGCCAGACATAGAAGTTTCTAACAGCTTTTCTCCTGCCCCCACTAAAAACCAGGCTGTGTTAAACCAACACACCCGTTAAAAGTGAGATTGCCAATTCCAGAGTTACAGACCAGCAATTAAAGTTATAGGGAGGTATTCTGTACTTATTGCTTATTAAGATGTGTTTCTTGCTCATTAAAGGCTTTGGGGAAATTTCAGTAAAGTCCTTATGTGAATGACTAGCAAGCTTTCCTTTCACTTTCAAAGATTCCTCTGTCACAATATGGGGTGGGGACATCCTGAGGCCAGCAAGTGTCTCACCAGGCTTTCTCCCATCACACTAAAGCCAGCTCAGTGCTGCTGTAACATTTTCCACCCTCAGATCATTGGTTCAGCTATTGCCCAGTATGACCAAGGAGCTTTGCTGAACCCTGTTTAGAGGGTACCTCAAGTACCAGTGTGTGTTTATTTAGTTACTACATAAAATTTAGAACTACATTATAAGCACTGAAACATCCTTAAGCATAACAAGGCTAAGAACTCAGCAGTTTGCAATATTAAAATACTAAAACCAAGATGAAGCTTATCCCTTCCCCAGCCTCTGCCTCTGAGCCACTGCAGAACAAAACTGTGGTTCACTTTATGTTTTTCTTCGTTCAGGAATTCAGACAAAGTGTTAAGATCTTGTAGACATGGAGTCCCTCTGGGCTGTCCCTACAAGGATTCCCACTCTCCAAGCCCAGGCTCGACCCAGCAGTGGGGCAGGTCAAGGGGGCAGAGCAGCCACCAGCACATGGCCCAGAGGCCACCAGTGATGGGCCCTGAGCGCGCAGGTACCAGACACCAGGATTTTGCTGTCTTCTTCCAGGACATACGGGTTGCAGCAGGAAATGCTCGTGGCAGCTGATGCTACCTGCCTGCAAGGTAGAAGTGTGCAGCCCCCTCCATCTCCTGACACCCAGCATTATGAGCTGTGCTGTCTGGCTTACACAGTTAGCCCTGCCCTTGCTACAGGAGGGACAAAACCCCACCCAGGGCATGCCCCTAACATGATTCGTGGTGTCGATGGACCGATGCC
>VZRQ01009386.1:10619-39493 GCA_013397975.1 Machaerirhynchus nigripectus | reverse complement strand
AGTGACCTTAAAACACTCATTCACAACAGCTCCATACACTCCATCCCCTCCATTACACAGTCAGCCACCCCCCTGCCTTACCTGCCCTGCCCATCCCTCCTAAGGAGCCTGTAACCACCCAACATGGCGGTGAACACCTTTTTGTGGGTAAAACACCTTCTCTTTTTGTATACTTTTGCTATCAGTATTGCTGTTGTTATTGTGTGTGTCTTATTCCATTGTGTTGTACTTCCAGTAAATTGTTATCTCAACCAATAGTCTCTGCTTGTCCCTCCCTTACTGGGTGGGGTGAAGGAAGGGGAGTGGCTTATTTGGAGTTTAACTTCTGGCTGGTGTTAAAACCAGCACACTCGCCAAATATGCATCAAATGATCACCTGCACTAACTTGCTCAGCAGTTCTGCCAGCAGTACCTGTCTGCATGTGTGTGGTAGTACTTACATTGATGTAGCATGCAGCAGAAAAATGGAGAAACAGAAGCCCCTCCTGTACCTGCAGATCTCAGTGTCTGTGCCAGTAAGGTTCTGAAGGACAGAATACACCTGAGATGCTCCATGTCCATTTGGCCACGCTTTCCACAGCTAGTTTAAATGCCTTCCCTCTGATGAGTCTCATAACACATGCTGCCATTGGAAATAGGGAGAAAGAACCCAGGAGTCCAAATATTACTCCCAAATCTAGAACAATATAAGAGGCTTTTCTGTCACAGAAATCTCAGTGACAGAGTTGTGAAATTGTTGGTATCACTTCCTCAGCCCAACAGTGACAAGTTGGCCTGGTGAGGACACTGCTGTTCAGTTTGCCATGTGAGGGAAGAAATAGAGTTTTATAGAGCAGATTTCGTAAGCAGGCAGTTACTAGACAGCAAACATAGACAATCTAATTGCCATTAGGTTGGGAGGCAGGAGAGGGGAAAGCATCTGTAGGCCACTGAAGACATTGCTGACACTGTAAGACTTTTACAGGAAAAATGTTACAGTAGAATCTATACAGCTGTGAGTTACTACCAGAAAACTGATATGCTTCTTCCTTCTGGAAAGAAAACTACCTTTAAGGTTCTTAAAACACCTTAGTAAGCTTGGGGCTGACAGTGGACTTGCTCTATACCAGTTGATTCCAAACACTGGATTTATGAGAAAGTACAGGTTCATGACATTTCTTTCATTAGATCTTACTGAAGACACTCTGATGACACCATCATCCACACAGGGGTATCCATGAACACAGTGATATCCAAAGTGTGCTGCTACCACTGAATGATACTTGGTAAATGCTTGAGGTGACATTCAAGTCAATCATAAGGATCTTTCTCAAGTAAACAAACATTTAAGCCAGAAACATGATGTGAAGGAAAAAAAAGAGTAGATTTCTACAGCAATCTTCAGAATAAGAAAGGCTAACAAAGCACACAATCTATGCTTTCTGACCTTAGCTTCTGAAAATCTAGAATAGTCAAATAGTAGCTTTCTTTGGCATGAGAAGCAACCAAGATAATATCCTTTCCCCAGAAGTCTTATCTTTGTTTACTGAAGTGAAGTAATAAATGATTTTCTGATCTTTGAATTTTCTGTCTTTTGTTTTTTTGTTGTTTTTAAGAACTCCCTGAAAAGGGATGAAGATATTTATTTTTGTTGAAATGAACTGTGCAAACCCCAAGATTCATTGGTGTAAGGCAATATTACTCCAGATACCTGAAAACTTATGTCTCCTTTTAACCTGTAAAGTCTCTCATAAGAGCCCAAAAACTGATCTGAGGTTCTTGCACACATCAAGCTGAGACTGATACAGATAACCATCCCACAGCTCGTGGAGTGCAGGGTTTGATGAAAGAAGTGAGAGGGCTGCTGTTAGTACAGTCTGCCTTGAAACAGGTCATTATGATTGACCTTGGCTTTCTCTAGTAATTCAACAAGCACCTACCAAATGTCATTTGAGGTAAAGGAAGGGAAAATGGGAGGAATGACAAGAAACCTCTCAAGGCCATGGAAAAGATCTGCAAAAGCAAGTCCAGTGGAGGGCCATATAGATGATTAGAGGGATGAAACACCTCTCCTATCAGGAAATGCTGAGAGAGTTGGGGCTGTTGAGCCTGGAGAAGAGAAGGCTTTGGGGAGACCTCATTGCTGCCTTTCAGTACTTGAAGTGGGCCTATAAGAAGGATGGGGACAGACTTTTTAGTAGGGCCTGTAACAATAGGACAAGGGCTGATGGTTTTAACCTGAAAGTGAATAGATTCAGACTAGATACAAGGAAGAAGTTTTTTTAAATGAAGGTGGTAAAACACTGGCATAGGTTATCCAGAAAGGTGGTGGATGTCCCATCCCTGGAAACATTCAAGGTAAGGTTGGACTAAATGACCTTTAAAGGTCCCTTGCAACCCAAACTATTCTATGATACTATTATTTCTGGCAAGCAGAATAATTTTGCTCTCTAGCCATCCCTACATATACTCCCAAACCCATTGCATTGGTCCTTTCTTACCCCTGAACAGAGGAATGCCCTGCAGCCAGCTGCTCCAAGCTCTCTCTTCCACTCAAATGGCACAAAGGGACTGCACAGATCCTTGCTCTGTATTTACCAGTCAACTGTGCTTTACATCAGAAAACAGAATAAAAAATTCCAGACAAAGCCCAAAGAGGGTCTTTGAGAGGCTCCTCAGTGACTTAAAGAGCTGTACCCACCAACACAGGGTCAAATTCCTATCTTCTACTGTAGTAATAATGAACGAAGGAAATACCTGAAGGCCCAACTCCAGAGAAACTTTCAGGAGAGTTATGTCTGGCAAGCTGTCCATGAGTGTTGCTATTTTAAATGCATCCTGGGCAAGTTTGAAGATGTGTGATGAGGAGTGGATATTTTTCTGAATGGATTCTAACACTGTTTCCAGCCTCTGAACATCACCTGCAAGGTGTAAACAGAATCACCAAAGCAGAACAAGCTTCC
Source organism: Machaerirhynchus nigripectus (assembly GCA_013397975.1). Classification (NCBI taxonomy): domain Eukaryota; kingdom Metazoa; phylum Chordata; class Aves; order Passeriformes; family Dicruridae; genus Machaerirhynchus; species Machaerirhynchus nigripectus. The sequence goes on along the minus strand of VZRQ01009386.1, from coordinate 36,551 downwards.
AAAACATACAGAAATGCATTATAATTGAGCTTGCCTTTGCTACGAAGTAGTACAATGTTTCAGTTATACACATTTTGATTTTATAGACCTTCCATAATTAAATTACATGAACAAAAGATATAAGACCACAAATTCCTCTAGTGCCTGATGGTGTTAGTGTAGTACATGGCCAAAAGTCATCCCGATTTGTGAATTTTAGAAGTGATTTGTCTACTCCTGGGTTCACAGTCTATATTGTGTCAGAAGAACAAAAAGCTGTCTCATCAGCCTCAAATCAAGCCCATCTGGCTACTATCTAGCTAGTTTAACCACTTTTCTAGAAAATTAAGTGGCAGGTTTAAGTCAGTTCAGTTTGTTGTTCCCATTTCAAGCTCCTGTCAGACTGCAATTTGAATTCCTAAACACAAGTTTTATAACCTGTTTATTCCATGAAATATTAAAGGCATACACTTAGTTGAGTACGCAATTGACAGCAATGTACCTTTGGCCGCTGTCAGCATGGTAGATGCCAGCTCACACTGCTGGGATTCAATGTGACTTAGGGTGAACCAGCGGGGATACCGGTTTGGAACAACCGATGCAATGTGGTGTGGATGGGACGTATCTCCCAAAGGAGCCATAGATTCCAATACTAGCAACCTGGAATAAGAAAGAAATACTCTTTAATCAAATCATTATTATATTAGGTTACTCATAAGCAAAATTAAATCTGCGAGAACACTTGACCTTGTTTATTAAATGTGCAGTTTTGGGTATAAAGATATTGGAAAAAAACTTCTCTTCTTGGGGAATCTTAAAAGTCCACTTGCCAAACTTGCCTACATCAGCGGGCATCTGTAAGAATTCACAGGAGAATTAGACCATTGTACTGGTTTTGGCTGGGGTAGGGTGAATTTTCTTCATGGTGGCTAGTATGGGGCTATGTTTTGGATTTGTGGCCTTTGCTGCTTTTCACACTGCCAAGCTGGTGAGGAGGCTGGGGGTGCATGGGACGTTGGGAGAAGACACAGCCAGGACAGGTGATCCCAACTGACCAAAGGGATATTTCAGACTGTATGGCCTCATGCTCATTATATAAAGTGAGGGGAAGAAGGAGGAAAGGGAGGACGTTTGGAGTGATGGCATTTGTCTTCCCAAGTCACTGCTGTGCGTGATGGGCCCTGCTTTCCTGGAGATGGCTGAACACCTGACTGCCCATGGGAAGCAGTGAATTAATTTTTTGCTTTGCTTTGCCTGTATTCACGTGTTTTGCTTTACCTATTAAACTGTCTTTATCTTAACCCAGGAGTTCTTTTGCTTTTACCCTTCGGATTCTCTACCTGATCCTGCTGGTGGGGGAATGAGCAAGCAACTGTGTGGGGCTTGGTTGACGGCTGGGGTTAAACCATGACAGCCATTCATCAGCCAAGGCAGAGACTTTCTGCATCATCCATAGAGTTGAAGCTTTTTTCCCCTGCCTTATTTCAGTCTTTGAACCACAGTCCTTAGTAAGGAAAGTGGAGTAGTTCTCCATCATTCTGAGAACATGTAAGTATTTTCCAATATTTGGAATATACTTTCTTCACTTGCATATGCTCAGAGTAAGGGAGAAGGCTATTCAACAAGTCATAAGGTTTTTGACCTTGCAATAAATTCAGACATACCAAAAAAGACATTTTGCTGTTCAAATATGAAGTAATTTTTAAAGTCCTTAAACTGTAGTCTACCAATAATAATGTGCATGTTAATATGAAAAAGATACTTCCCTTTTGTTTTGTATCAAGAGTCAAATCTCTTCCCTAGTACTACTGAGACACCACTATATAGCTTTATATACGTAAAAATAAAATACATATAAATTCCCCAGCTTATTTTTTCCAAGCACAGAGGGGGGAGAAAAACGATGCATTATTAAATTGTTTCAACAAATGGGAAAAATCCTAACTAACATAATGCAAAAAGGATTATTAGGTTATGAGTAACAGCAAATAGACAAAGATCATGAAAGGAAAATATTTTGTCACTTTGAATTTCATTGCCAGCTTCTATGTTCCTTTGCTGTGAAAAGAAATGCTGTTGTGAATTGGTGGCTTTCATGCAATTTTGGCAAGATTAGGGAACATTATAACAAGCATAAGCAGATTTAGCATTCTTCACTTTTTTGCCCTTTCGAACAATTATTTTGCTAGGTTTTAGCAAAGCTACTTTGTGATTAAACATCACCATTAAAGGCTGACTCAAAGCCTGGGTTGAAATTCAGGCTTAACAGGGAATCAGCCAAACAAAGCCAAACATTTGAGTTCAGATTCCAAGTGAGCAGTCAACTAGGTCACTGCAGATCCACATTATCCAAGGCTGTACTCCATATGTTTCAGTGCTGCAAGCAGAGAACTGTAGACAGAAGTGACCACCAAGGATGGTACACCCTACCCTTGCAGACCTAAGGTGCATGCATGAAAGGCCTTATGGTCTCAAATTCTATTGATTTCACACTGAGTGTTCCACACACTAAAAGAAGATAAAAAAAAAAAAAAAGAAATGGCAACAGATGATGTTGAATGCAAAGAGGCAAAATATTCCAGTTGCCATCATGGGTCAATATCTTGTGTAGACTGACACTAAACACTTATGTCTGGAGAGCAACTAGCTGTTCTCTTGGGAAGTTAACTTTCATAAATGTTCAAGTGAAGAAAGAAATATGCTCCACTTCTAAAAGCATGACCAACCATGCAGATTTCTATGTGGAAACATTTTACCCATGTCAGAAAGGAAGAGATGGTCAAATTTCCCTCTTCTGATCCATTCCACCTCACAAACATGAGACATACATTTGTATTGGGTTTGCATGGCCTGGTTTTGGTAGCGGGNAAGGAGGGGGAGGAGGTGCTCCAGGCACCGGAGTCGAGATTCTTCTGCAGCCCATGGTGAAGACCATGGTGAAGCAGGCTGTTCCTCTGCAGCCCATGGAGGTCCACGGGGATGCAGACATCCACTCACAACCCGTGGAGAAGCCCCATGCCAGAGTAGGTAGATGCCTGAGAGGAGGCTGTTACCCTGTGGGAGGCCCATGGAGACAGGGGCCCTGCTCCCATGCTGGAGCAGCCTGTCCTTGAAGGACTGCACCCTGTGGAAGAGTGACCCACACTGCAGTAGTCTGGGGAGGACTGTTGCCTGTGGGATGGACTCACGTTGGAGAAGGTCGAGGAGAACTGTCTCCCATGGGAGGGACCCCACGGTGCAGCAAGGGAACGACTCCTCTCCCTGAACAGCGGGAGAAGGCATGGGTTATGAACTGACCATAACCCCCATTCCCTGTCTCCTTGCACTGCTGGGGTAGGAGGTAGAGCTGGAAGGAGGGAAGGGTGTGGGGAAGGTGTTTGTAAGGTTTTATTTTACTTCTCATTATCCTGCTCTTATTTTGTTAGTGTAATAAATTCAATGCATATCTCTAAGTTGAGCCTGTTTTTCCAGTGATGGTATTTGATGAGTGATCTCTCCCTGTCCTTATCTCAAACCATGAACCCTTTGTTAAACTTTCTCTCCCCTGTCCAGGCTGCAGAGGGGAGTGAGAGAGCGGCCTTGGTGGGTGCCTGGTGTCCGGTCAGCGTCAACCCACTACAACATTCAATCTTCATGTTTGCTTTCTTCTTCCCCCCCAAAAACAACATTTAGGTTCGGTTAGTTTTTCATTTGGTTTGTATCCGGAGTGCTTTGTATACTGAAGTATCACTGGTGTGAATGGAAAAAGTAACCAACCTTCTTTATAAGAATTTTTGAGAAGTTTTGAGGAACACAGACATGGACTAGAAAGTGTCTGCATCTTCTGTCACTGCAGTTCAAGATAGCAGTCCGCATTTCTTAAGAGTGCCAAATGTATTAAAAATATTAAAAATGCATAAGTGAAAAATATAAAAAAGCAGAACTCCCATCTGCCTTAAAAGTGATGCCAAGAGAGCTATGGAGAACAGCCCTGATTATGCTGATGTCTCTTGTGATTTTACCAGATAGAAACAAACAGACAACTCTTTCTTATACTGATCTGTTTGAGAAGTAACTTCTTTGGCTGAGGTGGCAGCTTCATGCCAAAAGATGGCTGGAGCTCCCCATGATCAACTAGAGATTTGGATTTTTCAGTGCCTTGCTTGTTTTTCCAGTTGAGAAAGGAAATTTCCAGAAAAGCAGTTCTCAGTTATGATTTGTTTCTGGGGAAAGCCCAAATAGTTCTACAAGAGGAATGGCATGCTGCTATCACATTCACTGAAGCATTCAGTGCACTGTGCAAAGCTACTGACAAATGTCTATTCTAGCCTTTCAGTGTGGTGTCAGTAGTTAAGTTTAAGGAGGAAAACTCCCCACAATCTCTGAGAAACACTTTAAGGTAGTGACTGAAAATGACTACAAGGACACAAGTGTACTTTATAGAACTGATCTTTAAAAAATTCTAATTCTAAAAATTCTAATTCAAAAATTCTAATTGTAAGCAGCAAGTATGCAAAGTTGCTTTTCATATTTCTTAGATTCCTTCCCTAACACCCACTATTAGACACTCTTGGAGGCAAAAACCCCAAACAGGCTAAGCAGACCTCTGGCCTGACTTAAAAGTAGCTATGTTTTGTTCTTATGCATGCCCTCCCATTTAGTCCTTTGAATATGGGACTGTTTTCTCCTCATTTAGCTTTCTAGAGTGTGCTAGTTTTGGCTGGGATAGAGTTAATTTTCTTCCCAGTGGCTGGTATGGGGCTGTGTTTTGGATTTGTGCTGAACACAGGGTTGATAATATAAAGATGTTTTATTTATTGCTGAGCAGGGCTTACACAGTGCCAAGGCCTTTGCTGCTTTTCGTATTGCCATGCTGGGAAGGGAGCTGGGGGTGCATGGGAAGTTAGGAGGAGACACAGCCAGGACAGGTGATCCAAACTGACTAAAGGGATATTTCAGACCATATGACATCATGCTCAGTATATAAAGTGGGGGAAGCAGCTAAGCAGCAGATGATCCCAAGACTGCTGGTGAGATGCCTCTTTCTGTCGCACTGAGTTTTGCAGTCTTTCTATGTTTTCATTCTTGTAGTAGAATTTCTCAGGCACTTTTACTGTAAACATCAGCATGTTTACCTACCAGTATCTATTATTATCATTCCTTTTGTTAGGCGGAGAATTATGATAGACTTTTGGTCTGACCAGTGTCATGGAGAGGTGGTAACCCCATCCTCCAATCCATGGTTGTCTCTAAAAAGATATATAACTGACAAAATAAAGAGCCGGGCCCTCTTCTTCCTTCTTCTTCCTTCTTCTTTGCCCTACCTTGGCCCTTCTTGCTCTCTCTCTTTTGGCCCAGGCCCTATCCTGACAGAACGGTGTCTGCGTGGTTCTTTCGTGTCTGAGTACATCTTTCCTCATTTCCTTGCCACTAGCATCATACACACACAACCACATCAGTAAAAGAACATACACATGTGCTAAAGCTGTTGTTCAATACAAAACCACGTGTCCCAGTAGTGGAATTCTAGAAGGATTTGTAACACAGAATGCTGTTTTATAGCTGTATATAAACACTAATTGTACATTTATAAATTATACTGTAGTTAGTACAGACATCGATTGCTTTTACAGATGACAGAACCAAAGTAATTTCTCCTTAAACAAAACAATGCTTCTTTAAAAAAAAAAAGGCTAGGTCTTGACTACCAAGCTTTTTCCCATTTTTCAAACTGCTACTTGTGTTCTTCCTAGATGATATGTGAATACATACCGCATGGCTCTCAGTGCACTTTTGTATGCCAATTCAGCATCATGAGGTAGGAGACAGGTGAAAAGATACTTGGCAAATGTGTGCATTGGAACACTGTCTTGATGGATGACTTCACCTAAACCACTATATGGTCCAGCTGTGGGAAAGAAAAAGAGAATATCAGTCTTTACAGACTGTTAAAACTCAACTTCTGGACCTTTAGAACTCATTCATTACACCTTGAGATAGAGTTGGTATTCAGAGACAGCTTGCTGTACAAAAGGTAAAGTTACATTGATGTTTGTGAAATATATTACAAGTATATTAAATGCCATCTATTCTTTGAGACAACAAGACACACTGCAAATTGTATAGTACTAAGCACACGACCAATGCACATACAAATGACAGAATGGTCCCAGGGCTCCATGGGGCTCATTCAGCAAATCTATGGTATGCAAAAGTAGAAGGTGATAATCCTAGCTTTGCCTCTGTGTAGTTATATTGTGCACACAAATTCCTATGCACCCTCTGTTGGTGCATAATTGGTTTATCACAAATCCACAAAAAAAAAGTGGCTACAGTGGAAAACCAGGTATCTTTAATTGAAGTTACATGACTAATCAGTACAGCAGCACAGCAGCATCTGATCCTTATTAATGTCTCACCTGACATTAGGCATTTAAATAACCCTTTGGTCTAGACTTGGTCTCCAGAGAAGACTAGGTCAGATCTTGCATCAAAGCTGCTTTTGTTAGTCTATTATAGCCACACAATCTTAAAAATTATATTTGTTGTGGGGAAACTATTCCCATTGCTGGGGCAATAGATTTTTCTCACAGTGCAGTACTTCATAACAGCAGTGTTAAGACTGACAACAGAAATGACAATTAAAAAAAATTACATGAAACTGCTTGCTGAGTTCTGAATATTCATAGTGCATAAGAATTCAATTTTTGCATTTTTCCTGCAACCTTAAGACTGTTATTCCTATTAATAGGAACATTGTGTCAAGCAGTTTTTTTACTTCAGTGGCTAGAGGTTCAGGTTTTAAACATTGCAAGATACAGAATAAGAATCTTACATTAAGTGTTACTGGACAATTATTGCACAAATAGCAGCCAGCAGTCCTAGAAGTTACCACTTCCTCTTCTACTAGAAATTCCAACCCACCACACTTGGATGGATGAATGACTGTGTGAGCACACTTCTTCATTGCAGTCACATATGTCATAGTTTCCAGCAGTGGTTCAAACTAATGTGACTGACCCTTCACTGAAGCAGATGAGTACTCACAAAATTTATTCAACCACTTCTGCTGCATGGGATGATGAACTCCATGAGAGAGAGATGGTAACAACTTGGACAAGTACAGCTGTTTCAGCAATGTTTTTGACTGGTGCCTTAGCACAAAATGCAAAGATAAAAATCACTAGGCATGAAAAAAAATCTGAGCTCCATAGGTGGGCATTTCTGAAGGCTGGGGCTGATCACAATGGAAACATCAATGAAGATTAAGTAGGTGACAGTGTGTCTCAATTATTTAAAGTTGAAAGCCGTTCAAAACTAGCTGGCATTGCTTGTATGAAAGAAGCCATTTCATGTGTTTGCCGGTTGGTGGTCCATTCAGAAACTCAGTTAGAAGACAAAGAATAAATGACAAAGCATTTATATGAAAATATATTCTACCATTAACTTAGCAGTCAAGCAAAAAAATAGAACAGTTCTTGCAACAGTCTTCTGTTCTGCTTTCCCATGCATTCAAATGGTAGCTACACACAGCATGCATTAATTTGCATTAACAGCATAGAAATCAGCCTAATACTGGATTAAACTTTCTTTATTATATCTACAGAACTTCAACTATAAAACCACAATTGATATGATTAGAATCTTAAATCACTGCAGTTTTTCCTCCATGTGATCTGGCAGTTTCTGCCTAACCTGGAGTAAACTGAAGTTATTGCAGAAAAGCCAGATTTCTCAGCACACAGTAATGCAAGACCATTGTTGCATGCTGCTGACCACAGTAATTTTGTAGGTAGCTATTTTAGCAGGTTTCCTGCTATGATCACTTGTTTACTACTCTAAGAAAACAAAAAGTATAACACTGATCAAAGTTGTAAACTAGAAGTATCAGAGAATACTTGAGAGAAATCCTGCCTTTTCCTCATACAGCATCCTGACCAGTAAACAGATGCAGCAAATTGATTTTATAATCCATAGGATCCCTCTATGGTGGTGAATAGCTGGATCCAGCAAGAAGCTGTTCTTGTCCAAAGGCCATAAAGCAGATACTCTATGGTGCAGCTTCTCTACAGTTTCAAATTGTACCTCCAGTAGCTACCAAAGTCTTTAAGGATCTGGGCAATAATAGTGACTCAAAGCTGAGAACCCTGAACAACATACTGCATCTCTTCAATTAAAGAAATGGTTTTAAAAGACAAATGTCTTACAGAAAGAAAGCAAAACCTGACTGCTGTGTAACAATCTTCACAACTTACCTAGAGCAGTATCAAACTCTCCACCATCCCTTGAGAAAGCACTAAAAACTTGGACCATGCCTTTAGATAACTAGCTCCTTTAAAGTTTTTTCCTCCAGTTAAAAACCCCCAAAAACTAGAATATCAATCTTAGAACCCACAAGACTACTCTTTGAAAATAAGGCTTAAGTGTTATATGTCAAGCCTTTTTAAAAGCTAAGGCAAAACCATGCACTTTTTGGTACAGATTTTATTGCAATACACAACTGCAATTCCCAAACACAAGTTATTTGTTTTAATCAAAATTTAGTCACAAGACCAGGCCATAAGCCTTAATATTTGTCCATATATTTCAATTTTCAGGTATGATACAAACTTCAGAGGCAACTCATATTCCTAATTGCTACAAAGAAAATGTTATATTTCTGTCCCAGCAAATTTGAGTGAATTTTCTGAACTCTTTACTGGGGAATAGAGGTAAAATTCTTCATACATTTACAAAGCTGCCAGTCCTTTTTCAGGATACAGATGACATTTAGAAATTTACTACCCAAGAACTGTTGGCAATAACTGATGTCTATATTATTCAATTGTGAGCCTGGGTTGTATAATTAGGATACTGAGCAAATCTAAAGAAGAAAATGCAATAAAAATTTTAAAAAAGGCTTATAGGTTGCTAGATGCCTTATCTCTACAGTCATGTGATATCTGAAGTATGTTTGATTTTCATAAGACATTAGATAAAATTTTGCTGGAGTTTTACATCAAAAAACATGTTAAGTATATTAGGTAGTTTGTACTGGAATACTAATTCCGTGGGCTTGCGTAAGTGAAGACAGTTTTAAAAAGCAGTTAGCATCTACATTGAGCTACCTTCTAATAGGGAGGGGGCGTATTTTCGAAAAATCTTCACCAGAGTATCATCCAATTCAACTTCCTGTAGCTTAGAAATGAGCTGCTCCTCATTTCGACAAACCTTCTCTTGTGCATACAAGCCATCTGGCATTTTTCGTTGCTGTCCCAGCCCTATCAATGCTACTTCCACAGCCAGCGTTAAATAAGATTCCCCTTCTTCTAAAAACTTGTGTGCAGGCAGGTGCTGGTACTCCAGAGATTTACATTGCCCCATGTTCTCTGTAAAGGGCGACACAAAGAACAACACATCAAGAAATAATTAAAATCCATAATCTGCCTATAATGCCACATTTTCAAATGCTTCCTCTGTCAGTATTCATTTTTTAAAAAATTTAAATTATGAGTGCAATCTCAATGTCCAATCATCCAATATAAACTACCTGATCCAATTCCACATTGCAGAAATACACAAAACAATTTGGTTTTAAAAAATCCACTCTAGTAAAAATAAAAGTTTTCATTTTAAACTGCATGATTTGGAGAAAGGCAGTTTCTCCAGCTTTGTGTTAATAAGGCCAACATTGGATGATCTATTTCAATTTTTTCCCCACCCATTTCTGTATCTCCTTAAAGCTTTGATGTTGCATAAGTGGAAAGGGAAGGTGCTTATACACCTGCATAGATTTCAGTTGAAGCTATTAGGATTATGCAAATACAGTAGGCCTGGGAACTCCACAATTTTAAAGCATTCTGTTTGCTAAAGCTCTCTTCATGCTTTTTTATTTGTTAGTTGCATTTATGATAAACACGCATAATGTTTCTGACTTTTATTAACACTAGAAATGCTACTTTCAGTAAAGATTACTTGTAAATTCCACACAGACCAAGCCATAAATTGCTTTAAAGAGTACTACTGATTGATTTGGCACTTTGCCAATACACCATATGACAAAATGCTATATCAAGCTCTAGCAGTTTACAGTCTAGTTTGGGAACAAAAAGTTGCAATGTACAGATGTAAGGAGATGGACAGCTGCAGCAAATGAGATGGCAAAATGCATTTAGTAGATTGTATATATGCATATGGGGGAATTTATGTTTCAAGACACACTACTTTTATTTCATGGGGTTGTTTTGGGTTTTTTTCTAATTGCAAAGAATCTGATTTCTTTTAATTAAAGTTCTTCCAGAATTGGTGGATATGGGATTAGAAGTTTATTAAAGAAAATCTAATTGAATAAAATTAGTTTTGACAAAAAACCCCAAGGAGATTTGGGATGTACATATAAAGGATCTATAGGTAGAGGAATGAATCAAGTTTCTGACCACAGAAGGTGATAAGAAACTCCCACAGAGGTGGAAAGAGACTGAGATAAAGGAATAAATCAGTTAAACTCCTGAGAAGCAAATACTGAAGTTAGAATGGGCATATACATCCTGTCTGAAATCATGTATCAATACTACAATGCTATTTTCCAATTCATAACCTTTATAAACCATGAACTTTACAGATCATGTATGTTATAAATTTTAAGTGCTTTGTCATCACTTTGAAGTATTATGTACACTTGTAGCTAGGAAGTCAAATAATATCCTGGACCGGATAGGAGGATCAGAGGTGGTGATCCTTCCCCTCTTCTCAGCACTGGTGAGCCCACACTTGGAGTGCCATGTTCAGTACTGGGTTCCCCATGGACCTACTGGAGCAGATCCAGTGAGGGGCCACAAAGATGATTAAGGGACTGGAGCATCTCCCATACGAGATACTTAGACAGCTGTGATTGTTTAGCCTGGAAAAGAAAAGGCTCAGGGGGATCTTACCAAAATATATAAATATCTAATGGGAGAATGTAAAGAAAACAGAGCCAGACTCTTCTCAGTGGTATCCTGGGACAGGACAAGAGGCAATGGGCACAAACTGAAATACAGGAAATTCCATCTGAGTATAAGAAAACACTTTTTTACTGTGAGGATGGTCAAATACTAAGAGGTTGCTCAGAAAGGTTGTATGGTTTTCATTCTTGGGACTATTCAAAACTCAACTAGACACAGTTCTGGGCAACTTGCTCTAGGTGACCCTGCTCTGATCAGAGTAGGTGGACTAGATTATCTCCAAAGAAGCCTTCCAACCTCAACAATTCTCTGATTTCCTGTAATTTCTCCAAAAGAGGACAGAGCAATGTATGTAAAGAGGGTTGCTGCTATAAACTCTTATTTAATTTTATTTCAAGTGTAAAATACTGAATTGCCTTCAAGAATGAGTAACTGGTAATTTTTGAAGGTTTCATATAACAGTTTATGTCGCCCTGAGTTTTGCAGTTTTTCTATGTTTTCATTCTTGTAGTAAAATTTCTCAGGCACTTTACTGTAAACATCAGGCATGTTTACCTACCGGTATCTATTATTATCATTCTTTTTGTTAGGCGGAGAAATATGATAGACTTTTGGTCTGACCAGTGTCATGGAGAGGTGGTAACCCCATCCTCCAATCCATGGTTGTCTCTAAAAAGATATATAACTGACAAAATAAAGAGCCGGGCCCTCTTCTTCCTTCTTCTTCCTTCTTCTTTGCCCTACCTTGGCCCTTCTTGCTCTCTCTCTTTTGGCCCTGGCCCTATCCTGACAGAACGGTGTCTGCGTGGTTCTTTCGTGGCTGAGTACGACAAGTTTTACTTTAAACATTTTCTCTCCCTTGTGTTTTCTTAGGGAATGCAAATGTGAGTTCTTATAAAGACACTGGCTTTGAAATTAATCGGGAAAGGTAAGATAGAAAAATGTCTCTGGTTACTGAAGACTTAGAGAAGATTGCTCCCTTTGCATGGCCTTACCTGTGAAGTCTGAGAATCCATGGAAGCTCTCATCATCCACCCTGCAGGCTTCAATCAGGCTACTGAAGAGGGTGCCAATTGGATCCAAAGGATGTCCTACCCAACCTTCAAGATTTGTTATTGAGGTTACTCCTATTTGGAGAAGTTCTGTGACAGAAAAGATGGAGGGAGGAGGGAGGGAAAGAGAGTGCATATTATCCCCTCAAAACAATTATAGAAATAAAACTGATTAAAATGCTCTTCTGCTTAGAAAGAAAAAATAGTATTTCTCAGTGTGAATTCATTGCCCTTTGTAAATATGTTAAAAGAGGAAAATAAGAAAATGGACAAAGGCCAAACATTTAGAGCACTAGCAAAGTACATTATGGGTCAAAAATTTCAATTGCAGTATCTTTTGAAATCTCTAACTTGATACCAGTAACTTCTGAAATGTCTGCTGAAAAATTATAGCAAAGACTTTTTTTGGTAAAATATTCACCACTGTTTCCTCACTCAAAAGATGCAGTACCATTTTCACATTTTAAGTGAAGCTGATGGCACTGAAATAAATTAAAATATTCTGAAATGTTCAGTTTTAATAAATATAATATGAACTTATTGCATCTAAATATTTATTGAAGTAATAAACTCACAATGACAGTTCCTGATTATAAAAAAAGAAGAAAAAAGTATAATGTGTTTAAATGAGGTATAAAAGAAAAAAATTGTTCTTTAAGTGCATTTTTTGTCATTCTAAAGTTTCAGTCAACAAATACATTCATGGATACTGTTTTGTAGCCCTCATCAATCAATCAGTTACAACATGAAAAAATTGTTTAGCACAATGAATTGAAGGAAGTGTCCCTGTGGTAAAAGATGCTAGAGATGACGCAAATCCCTTTTTTAACTAAGAATCTTATGGCAGTAGTTCCCCTTCAACTCCCCAGCTTTTTCTCCTAGACAGATACACAACTGAACTGAGAGATCAGGTGCATTATGGGTGACCATTTAAAAATTGTATACAAACCATTACAGATGCTGTTTCTCTGCTTATTACACACTAACTTGTACCTGCCTTTCTGAGTAATCATAAGTATTATCACAAAGCTTTAAAAGCTTGCTTGTTGCCTTTAAATGTGGAGCTACAAAATGATACAGCCACACTGTTGAACTCAGTGTTCAGGACAGTGGCTTTTTTTAAAGAATCAACTGATATGTAATATGAAAAACAAAGTAGTAAATAATTGTCTTACTAACAAATAGCATGTGCTAAAAACAACAGTCAGAAGAACATAGTATTACCAAAAAGGATTAATATCAATGACCTTACTGACTCACTTATATTCCATTTCATCTATTATGTCTACTTATGAGCTTCACTTGTGTCAGGCCAAACAAAGGCTTCAGTCCTCCATTCATATAGAGATTTAACTTTAAATCAGGCAACTAGCTCCACAAATGTCAGATCAGTCACATGAATGAAAGCTTAGTAGAAGCATGTGGTGGTTGCTGAACTGAAACTGTAGCTGCAGAATTATTTTGCTTATACAGAAGACCAGCATATTTTGCACTATTAAAACAAAATTTTTTAAATTTCAAACGTAAGAGTGAAAAAAACCCAAACAAAGCAGTGAGTAACAATACAGAAATTACAAACTTCATGTTAAGGAAAGATATATTGCATGGTAAAAAGACTAAGAAAAACTCTCCTAAGTAATAATGCAAAGTGCTTTTAAGTTTTGTTGAAATCTAGGATCCACAATAGTGCTCAAAATTTCTTCCTTGGGTATTGTGAAATGAAGGCACATAGGAACTGCCAAATAATTATTTTTTCAGTCAGATATCTACCTTGTCTTCAATTTCTAAATGAATATTTCTGCAAAAACACCTGCACATACAGTTAAAAAATTTACATGTGACTTCACACTGGTATTTTTGCCTACAATGCATGAGGATATGCACAGTTAAAAGTTGCAACCAAGATCTAAAATAAAATTTGAATTAAAGGTGTTCTTGTAGTAGCTGAGAATGTTATTAAAATTTTTCCACATGCATTCTTTAACCACAAAGTTACCCCTTTCTTCTTCCACTTCCTCTCCAAACCTATGACAAAGTTCAGTGAAGGATTATTTTTGGAGGAATGTTCCTTCCAAAAATAGGGGTAGTGTTTAGAGGAACACCACAGATTATTTTATAAAGCCAGTGTTTCAAAAATTTGATTTCCAGTGATGTGAATCTACTAAAGTTTAAGCATCATCAGAGACTTTTTGAAGAAACTGCCAAATTTGATAAATTTCTGTAGTGCAGACTTTGCCTTGTCAACTTTAGGCTTCCACCTCAGAAATATATAGGCCTGCTAAAATACACGTCAGAGGAAAAAAATTATTTTAAGTACCTGACATTCCAAATGCAAATCTCTGTTTAAAAGCCTATAAATTACACAGGATGAATATTTACACTGTGTAAAAAACCTCTGATTGGAATAAAGGCCCCATCATGTTAGACGTATTGCAGAAGGCAGAACAGAGCCCTTGCTCTGCAGAGCTCACAACCCAGTTTAAAAAAAAACTCCAGCATCCAGAATATGACATTACCACTATGATCGTTTGGACTGAAGAGTTAAAGTCACTTCTTTTGCTTTAGTTTCAAAAGCAGTTTTCTCATGCAAAGTTCCAGTCCGGTGTTATTGTCACCTTGTCATGTCCTTTGCCCTTCTCTCTTCCCCGCATTTACCTTTCTTCTGAGCCTGGAACATTTCCAGCTGTTTCTGCTGCTGCCTTCTTAGTGTATTAACAATAGCTATTGCTAGTCTCAGTGCTTCTTGTGGGTATCCATGAGATCGTAACGCATCCACCCTCGCACAGGCTGTAGGAACATGTTCTAAAATGGAGACAATAATTGAGGAATAGCAATGCTTCCATGTCTGCAATAGCCTGTTTTGCTAGGTTATTCAAAAGGGCTTTTCTGTTTCTTTTGTTTTGTTTTGTTTTTAAAACTTTGCAAGAGAGAGTTAAAGGACTATTTCTGAGCCAACTTCAAGGGAGCCTCTGTTCTTTTTGCAAGGCTTTTCATTTATCTCCCTCCCTCCCCCCAAAAAGAAAAAAAATAATGCCATAGAAACTGAACAAAGCAGCAAGTCATGGAAACGTCTTTATNGCACAGGCTGTAGGAACATGTTCTAAAATGGAGACAATAATTGAGGAATAGCAATGCTTCCATGTCTGCAATAGCCTGTTTTGCTAGGTTATTCAAAAGGGCTTTTCTGTTTCTTTTGTTTTGTTTTGTTTTTAAAACTTTGCAAGAGAGAGTTAAAGGACTATTTCTGAGCCAACTTCAAGGGAGCCTCTGTTCTTTTTGCCAGGCTTTTCATCCATCTCCCTGCCACCTCCCCCCTCAAAATAGTGCCATAGAAAATGAACAAAGCACCAAGTCATGGAAACATCTTTCCGGTTTAGCCACTTACCATGCCAGAGGGGCCACCCCTGAGAGTCAAAGAGCAAGTTTTCAGTGTCGTCATGGTAACAGTAGTTGGTGTATAGGTCACTGCTGATAATGTGCTGTAAGTGGCTGTCCTGCCAGTGCAGATCGCATGCCTCAATGGCTCGAGTGAACACTGTCCGATGTGGCCTGTTTGATGAATCTGTCATTTTCAGAAATTCAGAAAGCCGCATCAGCTTTTATTCCTTCATATGTGAATCAGTCATCCACAGTATTCTTGTCTTCTGCCTATTCACCAACCCCTAACTGATGGCAGTCTACCTTGACCCAGTCTGCAAGGAGCAGACCACAGATGACATTTCACATTCTGTTACCCAACAGCTCAGGCAAAGTGTGTGCCATTCACTTCTCATTCAGAGAGATCTACAAAGCATGACGGCTAATGCTAAATAGGACATTGAAAAGGGAACAGATAGACATGAAGGACATTAAACAGCACGTACAGAATTCCCCTAAAAACACTAGAAAGTATATGGCACACAGCTACTCAAGCATCCCCAGCTTCTCTCCTTCTCAGACCCAGAGCCACTAGGATGAGTGACATATAAACATCACATAAAATATTTTTAGTTGTTCTCTTTGAGAAGTGACATTAACTTTGAGCACTTCTATAAATTTTTGTCATAAGCATATACAAATACTTCAAAGAAAGCAAGGTACTTAGGCCATGGGACTGACAATCCTTTACTGCACATCTTCCAATGGCAAAAGTGCTCTGTCAACATGGCACTGTGTCTATGGATGCCAAAATGTCATGTCAGAATTGCTACTAGCATGCCCAGGTTGGTCTGAACATCACGAGATCCAGAAAGCCAAACACCTCTGTAGGAAGTTACATGTTGCATAAACTTCTGTCCCTAGCTAGCTGCAAGATTTAAATATGAACCAAGACTATTTCCTTCAGAGGTAAACTTCCAAGAGAAACAAAGAAAAACCCATCTAAGTCTAACTCTACCACCTTTCACAAGCATTTAATTTTAACTTCTATTAAATATGTATCAAAATATTGAGAGGTTTGATGATTATGAGGGATTTTTTTCCAAGGTAAATAAGCTGCATTTTCCTCAGTTATTAGCAAAGTAGCAATCTTTGCTTGAAGATGACTGGAGAAGGCTTCTGTCAGGTTTGATAATCACATTTTAGATTAGAAAGCATGATATCGAGTAAGAAGAGACACCTCCTCAAAGAAGGCAGTGTTGCCTCTGCACCCCCACACGCCTGCCAATGCAGACTGCGCAACACAGAGCGCATCCCACAAATAGCTGCTTTAGTTTCTCATATACTCAGTTTAATGCAGTCACAACAGATCTCCCTTTAAGTATCAAAGGCTTTGTAACTGCAAAAAATAAAACCCCCAACACCAGAAGGTATATAAGATTATAGTCAAGCAAAGAAACAACAGGCTTTTACATGACACTTCAGGGACATTCAATTTCTATGCAACAAGTATTTAGAAGGACCAAGTGAAGAGTTAGAAGACCCAACTTGCTTTAAAAACATTGCAGCCCCAGAACAAAAGTAAATCCTAGTTATCCTTTCTGTGAGGACAGTATTAGTGAAAATAAATTTGGCTGGTCAATCCTCAACAAGAAAGTTACTTGTCCCAGGAAAGACTGCTGTATTCTGCTGCAAGGCTCAGTTATATAAGATAGAGGCTATATTATGTGTCGCAGTCAGTGCATATATTTAGGCTCACCTTGGTTAGCATTTGCGCCCTGAGGCAAAGCATTGGTTAAATTGGGCAGCTCGTTTCCATGGTTTCCATCTTCCCAGGGACAAACATCCACACCATTCCATTTTTTCAGCTGTTTTAGCCAACTGGACTTCTGCTCCAACTTGCAGTGGGGATTTAAGACTATACACATCCACAGAGCACCTGATTTTAAAGAAAATTGCTAAATTAGGTTCTTTAATAAAAATGCAGCAGCCAATGGCTATTTGCAAACTTTTATTCTGTAACACTTTTCCTCCCCTCTAAGGCTACACTTGCTTGTTTCCCAACTATGCCTGACACCAGGCAGACTGAATTACTGATGCAGAATCTTGGAGCTGGTGTGGCCCATCCAAAGCAGTTTAAAGACTGTATCAAGCCAATCTTCTCATTTAAAAGGCATTAAATGGGTATTTTTTTATTAGGAAATCCATAGCTGACAGTGTATGGCCCATCAGACAAAAGCAAACAAAAATTCACATAAAGTTACAGCAGGAAACTACTCAAGTTTTTCTTCTAATTTTTGTACGAAAACTATGTATCTTCCAGCTTCACATTACAGGAACCAAATAAGTGCATTAGCAAGACATGAGTTTTCTAAACATATACTTCCACACTTGAAACCCAGCAGAAGTAGAGATCCAGTAGATTTGTGCAGTCTAATAGGAATAAGATATTTTTGCAGCTCCTACTTCAGTTATTTGGTTACACTAGAAAATTTGTCTTACATTTTTTGTTTACAGAGCTCGAAGGGAAAGCTAATTTGCACTGACATTTCACATGTACCATCACTTTAGAACCTGCTTCCTGATACTATAGAGCAGGGCAGGCATAAATACATCAGGGTCTTTAGCAACAATTTTCAAATTGAAAGATTTTTCTCTAAATCAGCTGTTTCTTCTGATGCCTATATAACCTAGATTACAGTTACAAGGTGCTTATTTAGCTTGAGTTATAAGACATCTATGTTACCTAATATCAATATAACCTAAATCATGACTTCTTATCAATATAACCTGAAGCATATCTTTTATACTTATATAGCCAGAATTATAGTTTTTACTTATGTAGCCTGAATCATAGCTTTTATACCTATATAACCTGATATGTATATAACCTGAATCATAACTTTTATACATATATAAACTGATACATATATAACCTGATAATCATAACTTTTGATACATATATAACCTGAATCATAACTTTTATACATATATAAACTGATACATATATAACCTGATAATCATAACTTTTGATACATATATAACCTGAATCATAACTTTTATACATATATAAACTGATACATATATAACCTGATAATCATAACTTTTGATACATATATAACCTGAATCATAACTTTTATACATATATAAACTGATACATATATAACCTGATAATCATAACTTTTGATACATATATAACCTGAATCATAACTTTTATACATATATAAACTGATACATATATAACCTGATAATCATAACTTTTGATACATATATAACCTGAATCATAANTATTTCCGGCCTATCATTCGGGCATCAGTTTATCAGGGTGAACTTTGGCACAAGCATGAAGACATCTGAAAGTACTGTTCATTTGCTCATTAAGAACATGCCTTGTACACTACAAGAGATTTCACAGAATCACGGAATATTCTGAGTTGGAAGGGACTCACTAGGATCATCAAAGTTCAACTCATGGCCCTGCACAGGATGGCCCCAAGAATAAAATTAAAAGAATATGCTTAAATTATGTAATCTTCATGACATGCTGAAAGAAAAAGAATAAAAATGCAGCTGGTTCTTCCAAGAAACTATAATTCTCACATTCAAGCATTCTTTTGCTAACTAAGAATGCAAAATGGATACCCAAAACACAGGTCACCACATTACATTCATTCCTAAAGTAACTCAGTACGTTGTTATGCCACAGCACAGGAGCCAGTGGAAAAACAGAGCTTCATCCTTAAGGCTTCAAGTCCGCTGCTATTCAGGCTGACATGGAATGAGGAAGCAATATCAAAGAAATTTTGAAACCACAACAAAATATGATATAGTATAGTGCAGAACACCAGAGAGCCACTACACTAATGCACATTATTACTATACAGTAGTTACATACAGCAGAACATGCAGCTTGTTGGGTTTTTGCTTGCATTTTTTGGGAGGTTTTGTCTTTGTGGTTTTTTGGTTCGCTTTTGGGTTTTGGTTTTTTTTAAGTGCCATGGGAGTGAATAAAGCAAATACTGTTTTAAAACACTTCTTTTAAAATCAAATCATATGACTTCTTTTAGACATACTGTTCAACACACTTCACTCCCCAGAGTCAAATTATAGAATAGAATCATAGAATGGTTTGGGTTGCAAGGGACCTTTAAAGGTCATCTAGTCCGACCTTCCAGCAATGAGCAGGGACATCTTCAAACTAGATCAGGTTGTTCAGAGCCCCGTCCAACCTTACCCTGAATATTTCCAGGGATGGGGCATCCACCACCTCTCTGGGAAACCTATGCCAGTGTTTTACCACCCTCATTGTAAAAAAATTCTTCCTTATATCAACCCTCTTTCAGTTTAAAAGCATTATCACTTGTCCTATTGTTACAGGCCCTACTAAAAAGTTTGTCCCTATCTTTCTTGTAGGCCCCTTTAAGTACTGGAAGGCTGCTACAAGGTCCCCTCGAAGCCCTCTCTTCTCCAGGCTGAACAGCCCCAACTCTCTCAGTCTGTCTTCATAGGAGAAGTGCTCCAGCCCTTTGATCATCTTTGTGACTCTCCTCTAGACCTGCTCTAACAGGTCAATGTCCTTCCTGTGTTGGGGACTGTGGCAGGACCTTTCACCCCTGATACAGCAAAAGCTTATCTCCCCGTAACATGGCTACGTTAGGCCGGAATGGTTTGCCATGTGATGAATTATCTCAGTTGAAAACCTCTTTAGCCAGCAATAAACATCCTGGCTTGAATGGTAAGAAAGGAAAACATAAAATTAGTGACTGCAGAGCACAAACATTTTTACAACTATAAAAGACCAGTATGATTTTCATGAAATCAGAAATCTTATACACTCTCTGAGTGTGTAGAGAGTTCTCCTTGATGTTAAGATGTTGGCATCAAGTTACTTCCCTGGGGCTGAGAGAAATTGGGAGAGTCTCTGCACACCGCTATCAGTCATTGCTAAGTGACATTGACTCCTAATCTATACTATTTCTTGGCTAGCTGTAACATAAGGTACCTTTATTATCGTGCATTATATTTTTATCTACTAGTAGTTCTTTGTTATCCTGTGTGGTAAGTAATCTGTTTAAGTCTTATGTCTGTTTCCTTAGCCTATTCAAATAAATAATTCATGTTGTAATAGACCTGATTGGTCATTATTAAGAACTTGTGAGCTAGAGTGGGTTTTGGGGTGCTGGCCACCTCAATAAAGCTACTGCCTACTGCCTACTGCCAGAAACCTGGAAAGTCAGGGATTTGTCTAAACTCTCCCCTCTCCATTCGTAACAGGGACCCCAGAGTTGAAGGCAGCACTGCAAGTGGGGTCTAACCAGAGCAGAGTAGAGGGGGAGAATCACCTCCCTTGCCCTGCTACCCACACTGGTTTGGATGCAGCCCAAGATACAATTAGCTTTCGGGGCTGCAAGCACACATTGCTGGCTTATGCCCAGCCTCTCATCCACCAGCACCCCCAAATCCTTCTCTGCAGGGCTGCTTTCAATCCTTTCATGCCTCAGCCTGTATTGATACCAGGGGTTGCCCTGACCCAGGTGCAGAACCTCATGCTTGGCCTTGTTGAACCTCATGAGGTTCTCGTGGGCCCACTTATTGAGCTTGTCCAAGTCATTCTGGATGGCATTACAACTGGTTCTTCTTATTAAGCATCAATGCATTCAGTACTGCCCTAGACAAAGGACTATATTTCTTGTAACATAAAAAACAAAACAGAAGATGAGGCATATTGGAAATCCTTGTAGAATAGTTATCTTGGGCTTATTTATTTTATAAATTAATTATTACTTTAGGGCACCAAGGAGTCACTGTACCTCTCAGCATCTTAAAAAAAAAAGCCAATTTAATACTTTGTAACCAGATTCCCAGTGATTTGAGACTGAAGCAAAAGCAAAGTGAAATATCTTAACCACATGCAGCAAGTATTTCAATCATCCAGCAAGGTGGAGTGCACACTACTGATAAACACCACTAGAAGCAAAGGAATTAACTTGCCTTCTTCAGAGGCTTCACTATGCATTTCAGTACATCTAAGAGGTAGAAAAGGAAAGAGATACTACAAAGTACCAAAATCCTTTAAAAAACTTTGGTTTAAAGAGGAAGCCTCAGAAATCCATGCTATTTTTATGCAAATGAACACAAGGACAAGGGTATTTCTATTAACCACACACAAACCACTTAAGGAAGGAGCCTGGAGGATATTCTTCCTATTTCACTCTGATGCTGCTCTATAGAAGCACCACCAGCCTGAAAGCTTACAATGCCCTCAAAGGATTCTTTACTTTCTGCCTAATCGCTCCTATATAGGGAAACTACTGATCACACTTACCCCATACTACAGATAAGGCTTATGGAAAAATGAACAGCAGCTAGTTGTAATTAATTTGTGGGAAACTGTCTTAGGGTGATTTTATGATAATACTGTATTCCCCATCATCTGCTTATTGCCCAGAAATGGGTCCTGCAGCTTTAAGCTGGGTCCGAAGGAAAGGGGGGGAAGCCGAGCAAATTCTTCAGCGTGGTTTGTGTTCAAGGACTCACACACACTCCCCCGCGTTCTCACCGCTGCAGAGCCGAGGGAGCACCTTCCTGCTTTTAGCTATCCTGTTAGCTGAGGCAAGAAATTTTTCCAGGACTGCATACCGAAATCCTCCAGAACTTCTTCTTCTTCTTCTTCTTCTTCTGGAACTGTTCGGCTTAGCTGTGATCCAAGAACCAGATAATCGGACCCCGTGGACCGGCAGGGAGGCTGCGGGGACGCTGCATCCCGTCCTTGGGCCTCGGGAGGGGCCGAGCCAGCTACAGACAGAACTCTAAAACCACCAGCTTTCTCCGCATCGAGGAGGTTTATTATCTAACATTACTCTTTTTTTTTCTTTGTTCTGCCTGCACTCTGCTTGTTAAATAAATAGGTTTTTTTCACTTTCATCCAAGAAATTCCTTTCATATTGGTGGGGGAGGGAGTGCTGAAACCTGTCTTCTGGGGAGGAGACTTTCCTTCCAGAGCATTTCCCCCTAAACTTGTCTCAAACTGAGACAGGAACATATCTAAATCCCTTTCTTGTGACCTCAGCCTGGAAACTGCTGTTGGCAACAGCCTATACTCAAAAGAAGTTTGCCAAAATACATTCCTGGCATTCTCAAGTAAGTTTACCTGTTTAACTAGATTTAATGATGTCACCCGCAGTATGAACAAATGCCTCATTAAATGAAAAAAAGAAAAAAACCAAAACAATGTGTTTGTTTTTACATATTCTGGTTTTATAACACAGCTCACATTTTTGTTTCTCTTTCCCCAGGCACCAGATATCTTTTTATACCAGATCTCAGAAGGCTGACACATCCCCTTCTCTCCCGCCTCCCCCGAACTAAACCAAAAGTAAGGTTCTGATTTGGATCCATTGACTGTCACCCATGTCTTTCCAATGTGAAGCTCCTCACAGCACAGTGGCAAAATATCACAAACCAATATACAAAATTTCCCCCCCCAGAAGATAACTGGAAGACAAGTCGCGCTGTGACTGCAATTTGATATTAATTTCACAAGGGAATGAATATTAGAACTGTCATAATGGAGTGAGGAATTGCCTATTTTGGTTCAAAAAACATTAATCCTTTTGACTTGGAAAAAGCCAGCTTTACCAAAACAGACCTTTTGTTCAAATAGCACTCTTTGAAAATGCATGATTGTCATTCATCTTTAGTGGACCTCACACCACAAAGAAATAGGTTACATTACTGCTTTACACAATGAATGCATGCCTTGTACATAGAGGGAACATCAGTACTTTTGTATTTCTCAGTAGACATCCATACCTCTGAATTCACGAGGGAGGAAGGAACAGCATGCCTTTAACACTGGTCAGGATTTAAACACACAAATTGAAAAACATTAGGAAGAATTTAGTCACTGTAAAAATAGGTGTTGTAATAATTACACGTCTTGTGCATGCATGTATTCATGAAGTCAAAGAAAGTGCAAAGAATGTATACAGACTCTCCAAAGAGATTAAGCATTGCTCACTTTTCATATTTTACTCTTATCCCAGTAAATGGGAGGGTGGTGGTAGAAACAAATTTTAGTGGGGGTTAGGATACTGAGCATGACTGAAGATCCAGCGTACAACTCTGTTCGACTGATTGCAGTCTTCTCAAGAAATATGCTTTTCCTAGAAATATGCTATCTTGTCAGGGCTACTGTAATAGCCCTGGTTTGGGTAGGCATTTCCTCATTTATAATACCTGTGTAATCAGTGTCTGAAACTTGGCCTTGCCTTTGTAAGAGACCGTCCGAAGACCCTTCATCTGTCTCACGATCATCTACAGAGAGCAAGACGCTGAGCATGGGCCTGCCCGAGGTGGAGAGCTAACCAAGCACAACGTGCCGGTGGTGCACCTGTTTGCAGTGAGCCGTGTTGGTCCTGCTGTGATAGCAGCAGGAACAGCAAGGGAGATGCTGCCTGCTACCCGTTCTGTGCTATTGACCAAAGACAGTGGGTATTGTTCTTGTACCTGTTTGGCCGTTTGCCCCTCGCTCCCAAAAAGAGTATAAAAGGACTCTCTAAGAAGACCCCAATTGAGATCTCCCCACGGAAGAAGACGGAAGACCACGAGGACTCCGCCGGCCGTTGGTAGCTATAACCCTCCCCTCCCCCCTTTTCCTCTCTCTCTCTCTCTCCCTCTCTATCGCGATTACACAGTGTTGGTACGCAATAAAGTTCCTTGTGCTGATTAAGATTAATATTTTCCCCATTTGTGTTTCTTTTGCACTTTGAGATTCGGATAACGAACCATCACGAACCCCGCTTGTCCTGAGCAGATCGTGACAGCCTTATAATTTTGCTATATACTTAAGATCAATCTATTTATTTGTAAAATTAATATATGCAAGAAACTGATGCATGTTTGACATGTTTTTGCTCTTCCCATTAATCATAGAATCATAGTCATAGGATGGTTTGCATGTTAATGCATGTCTCTTAAAAAAACTAAAAACCCAAAAGCTACCAGGTTGGTAACATTTGATTATTTCAAAGAAAGTAGAGCCAGGTAAACAAGATCATTCCCTTTGAGCAACAGACAAATTGGCTTCAGCACTTGCTGCAAACTTGCCACTGTGCCCCATTTGAGCCTAATCAATTCTATTACAAAAGCATCATTTTCCAGCACTGGAAGTGCCAGAAGAGAAACAATAATAGGAGACAGAAACTGTGACTCCTGTATAAAAGAGGTGTCAGCAAAGGATTTTAAAGTGGGAGCCTCTTAAAGTGCAACAGCCACTTGGAAACCTCAAAGAAGTAGTGTGTTATAAATAAAAATGGGAAATTCGTGCTCAAATATGTAATATCAAAATATGTACCTAAGTTAAGATGTAACCAATATTAAAAACGAACAGAACTTGCCCTGGGAGAATTGTAACCTTTACAGGGGACTGATTTGCATCTGAAAAACTGAGCTACAGAGAATAACGACTCATCAAGAGAGAATTAAGCTGGCTCCTGATATTTACATTTTCAAGGAGAACTTCTGGGAAGAACTGATTGACTATCTTCGAAAATCCCCTCCCAGCTCAGGTGTTAACGACCAAATCAGGAACCAAGATATGGAACATCATAAGCCATCAGATAACATCCTCTGGTGATGGGACATTACTCAAAGACAGGATACGTTTTGTCCACCCCAGTTTCATGAATGGCATACTTCATGCATATGCTGATTGGCAAAAAGAATAGCCAAGATCCGGACTTTATGAAAAAAACTGTATAAAAGCAAGCCGTTGGAAACAGTGGTTGTGAACAGGGGGAGGTCTGATGCGATAAAGGTCAGACCTGTGTTCACCCAGTGCCAATCCCGGGCTTGGCACTGTCTCCTTTTCGATCGTGGCATTGTGTGTTCGAACTCTCGGACACAAAATAAATTTTATACTTCTTTTATTTTGAATTGGGCGCAGTTATTTATTGCATAATATTTATTGCTTCATGAAAAGAAGAGAAAATGCCTTCAGAATGACTGGCAAATCCACCTCCCTCCTTGAGGAATGGAGAGATCTTCAACAGAACAAAGCATACTGAGAAGTCCCACTGGAGAATGATCCAAATGAACAGTTGAATTTATGGAGTACTGAAGATAGGCCAAGCACTTAAGTGCTGGTCTCAACAAGAATCACAGAATCATTTAGGTTGGAAAAGACCTCCAACCTTTGACCAATCTCTACCATATCAACTAGACCATAGCACTAAGTGCCACATCCAGATGTTTCTTGAACACCTCCAGGGATAGTGACTCTACAACCTCCCTGGGCAGCCCATTCCAATGCTTGATACCCTTTCAGTGAAGAAATTCTTTCTAATGTCCAACCTGAACCTCCCCTGGCAACAGCCATTCCCTGTTGTCCTGTTGCTATGGCTGCCTGGGAGAAAAGGCCTACTCCCACCTGGCTACAACCTCCATTCAGGTAGTTTTACAGAGTGAGACAATCTGCACTGAGCCTCCTTTTCTACAGGATAAACACCCTCAGCTGCTCCTCAAAAGACTTACTCCTTAGACCCTTCACCAGCTTCATTGCCCTTCTCTGGACATGCTTTCAGCACCTCACTGTCTGTCTTGTAGTGAGGGGCCCAGAACTGGACACAGTACTTGAGGTGTGG
>VZRQ01009385.1:154466-172928 GCA_013397975.1 Machaerirhynchus nigripectus | reverse complement strand
CGGGCACCTCGGGATGGGAGTGAGGGACTGCGGGGTCGCTGCAGAGGGAGAGGGGCCTGGGATCCCTGTGCTGCTCCTGGAAGGTTTTGGGGGCTCACACAGCATGTGGTCCCTCAGCCAGGTGAGCCCAGACCTGGCCAAAGCAAAACCCCGAGGAGATGTCAAAGAATGGAACCGATGCCAAGGAGGGAGCATTCCCTTCCTTCCAAAGGTTTCCGGGCTAGGGGGGGCAGTGACCCAGCCAGGCTCGGGCAGCCTGCACGGAGCTCCCCCTTCCAGCAGCAGCCGAGCAGGAAGGCGCAGGAGGAGCAGCGGGTCCGGGGAGCCCCATCCCAGGCTCCGGCTGCACCGACTCCCCGCAGGTGACTCACTGCCCCCATGAATTAAAGATGGAGCTGCCACGGGCCTCTGACAGCTGCAGGGGGAGGATCCGGCTTTTATTTCGGGCTTTTTTCACACCACAAAGCTGGTCGTGATCCAGGAGATAACAGAGCTCAGCCCCAGCAGCGCCGTGACGAGCATGAGGCCGGGGGCGGATGAGGCTGAACATGAGTCACTGCTGGCTCCGTTATGAATGAGGGGTGGGAAGGAGGGGACAGGGCTTGGAGCTGGGGAGGAAGGAGCCGGAAGGAGGGGGGGAAGCAGGGAGTGGGCTCAGCTTCCCCTGGAAGGGGCTTGGGCACGGCAGTAGCCTGGCCATGGGTGACAGGGCCACCTCCCTTGGGGGCCTCTCTTGGGACACCCTGGAGCTCAGCATCCCCCTGCAGCCCAGCTCCTCTGTGCTCCCCAAATCTGGGTGGGTGGTGAGGCTGGGAGCAGGGCAGAGGGGCCTGGTGCCAGGAAAAGGGGGTGTCATGACACAGCCCGGCCACAGCCCAGGCGGGGAGAGGGACCACTGCAGCACCTCTCACATGACAGGGCAGAACAGAGCAGAACCAGGCAGGCAGAGCAGGGCACAGGGGTTCCCCCTGGGCTCTGCACCCCCCAGCACCACAGGGAGTCCAGGCCTTGGGTACCAGGGACTCCACAGAGCGATGCTCAGGACCTGGACTGCAAAACACCCCTCAACTCCCTCCCCCTGCCCACAGCTGGGGCAGGCTCGGATGTCCCCCCCCTCCCTCGGGCAGACCCCTGGAGGGCCCCTGCAGTACCTGGGCAGAGCTCACTGCTGCTTGCAGGTGGAGAGCTTGCGGATCTTGCTGCTGGCAGAGCAGGCCTTGCGGGAGGGGTTGGAGGAGGCGCTGGCCCGGCGCTCGCCCTTGGCCCTGGCGCTCAGCTGCCCCGGCTCCGTCCCGTTCATGCACACGGCCTTGGGCAGCCCCTTGCCGCGGCTCTGCCCGTTCTGCCCGGCCTCCTCCTCAGGCACCTGTCCTGCAAGGGACCGGCCACAGTGAGATGGGGCAGCAGCCCCTCAAAGAGCATCCATCCCTTCCCAGTGCCCGGGACGGATCCTGCTCCTGCGGGAAACCTGAACCTGTGCCTGCGCCTTCGAGGAGCGCAGGGGAGGGATCCCCAACCCAGGATGTGCAAGGTTGGGAGCCCGAGACTGCACCTCCCTCCCTGCCCGCCTCGAGGACTGGTTTGGCCCCTGTTCCCCCAGCACTCAAGGGATGCTGGTCCCCAGCACACAGACACGGTGCCCCCCCAAGTCTCCAGGCAGCCGCCCAGTTTCTCCTGGGAGCAGAGGGGCAGCGGTGGATGAGGTCACTCCTCTTCCTCCCACCTTCTCTGCCGGTCCCAGCCCCAGGCACCAACTTTGGGGTACCCAAGGGCCGGGTGTGTTTGCAGAACGGGGCAGTGCAGCCCCTTTTGGCATGACTGGGGCTCAGGTGTGTTACTGTCCCCTGAGGGGGCTCCCCGATGGGTGTCATCAGCCTCTCTCCCTCCTCAACTCCCTGTGACTCAGCAGAGCAGGTGAAGAGCCATTTCCAGAGGCATCTCCTGCTGCCACAGCCAGGGCTTGGGTCACATCCCTTCACCCGGGGAGTGACAGAGGGATGTGGCTGCAGAGCTGTGGCTCCCACCAGGCACACGGCGCAGCCCCCAGCCCAACGCGGGGCTGAGGAGAGGCTTCATCAGGCCCCCTGGCTCCCCCCCACCGGATCCAGCCCAGGCAATTTCCTTCCAGCAGGAACGTCACGCTCCAGGGCCCTTCAGTTATGACTCAGAGGTTTGAGTGGAAGTAAAGGCTGTAAGACGATTATGTATAATTTTCTTTAAAGGATGCTCAATCCTTTCTCCGCCAAGGCCAGGCGGGACGTCAGCTCCGCTTGCGCCAATGATCACCCCACTGCTGGGAGCTGGGGGGGACACGCAGGGGTGCTGGGAGAGCTGCTTCTCCTCTGGGGGAGCACAGTGGGGGTCCCACCTCGGACCCCTGTGCCTAACCACATCATCCCTGGCCACTGCCAGAGACGGGAAGAGATGGGGGGATGTATCCTGGGTTACACACGTGCAATCAATTCCCTCCGGATCTCCCCCCGTATCCCTCCCAACAGCTCCCAGCATTGCCACAGCTCCCAGTCACTGCCTTGTGGCTGCTTACCTGAGCGCTCCTACCAGAGGAACAGACAGGGCCTGACTGGGCAAGGACAGCCCCTGGCTCTGGGCACCCAACCCCGGCACTGCCAGAGCTGGTGGCACCTGCAGTGCCCAGCCTGGCACCCCGGAGGAGCACAGTCCTGGTGCAGTTCACCACAAGGGATTGTGGTGATGGGGGTGCTCTGCCCCCCCAGGGCATGTGCCAGTGCCTCTGGCACTCTGGCAGTGACTGGCACAGCGGGAGGCTCAGGAGCACAAAGCTCATGGCCCTGCTATCAATCCCTGACCCCTCTGGAGCGGCGATGGCTGGAAGGGGCTCAGGAGTCCAAGTTCCAGAAGAGGGGGGACACATCAGTCCTGAGACCCCAGGGATGGGGCTCCCTTGGGTCAGGCTGCAGCCTCAGCCCAGCCCAGCCTGGCTGCAGCCCCCCCAGAGCTCCAGGTTTTTCCTTCCTTCTCTCCATCCCACCGGCACGACTGCAGAGCCTCAAACAACCCCATTCAGAGCAAAGCTGAGCACTTCTCCTTCCCCTCCCTCGGCTGAACTCGGGCCAAGTCAATTAACATTTCTGACTGGGGAGGGAAAAAAGAATCCATCCAAACAGCTCATTTGTCTTTTGTGTGACTCTTCCCTCCTCCCCTCCTTCCCTGCTTCAAAAGCACAGTCCCGGGAGTCTATTATGGATACCAAGGAGGGAGGTGAATCGTGAGCTAATTTTACCTCCTTCACCAATGACAGTTGCTGACGTTCAAATTAATGAAAATAAAAATTCAGCATGGGCTGAAGTCTTGGCAACTGCTGCCCCCGCGGAACCGCTGACCCAGCGCTGCGTCTGCCCGAGCAGCTCCTGCCCACCTCACCCTCACCACGAGCAGGGCTAAAAATAAGATAAATAAAGGGAGGGCTGAGAGAGGAACCAGGAACGTGGCTGCTCATCCCTGCCACCCCTCACATTCTTAATGGCTCCGCATCCAGCTCATTCAGGCACCAAAAAAGGTTTCAAAATAACACTGCAAAGAGTTTTTGAATCGCTGTTTGTCAGACTGAGCACACAGGCACCGTGAGCAGCCAGGAATGCACCTTCCCGGGCACCAGGCTTGGCTCAGAAGCTCCAGTCCTGGCTGTATTTTCCAGCCTCAGACTGAAAAAGCCAGGAGCAGGTGCTGCAGGACTGGGCTGCAGCAGAGGAGGGGTTAATGTAGGACAGGAAAGAGCAGAGCTTGGCCTCTAGACCTGAGGCAGCACAAAAGCACCGAGCAGGATGCTCACATCCCTTCACTGCAGGCAGAGTGGGGAGAGGATTCTGCCTCCAGGCCACAGCCATCCTCTCCTCCATCCTCTCCTCGGCACTTCCCTGGATGGGATGTTTAACACCGATTGAACCAGGGGCTTGGAACATTTACATCTCCCCACAGAGCTGCATAAATCTTTAAATAACCCTTTAAAAATGAAAGCACTTCCTCAAAGCCCCTTCTTCCTCTGAAGAACACAGGATTTAATGAGGTTTCCTCTTTCTCCCCCTCCCCAAACCCAACACCCACTCCCACCCATGAGTCACTCACACTCCTGCTCTGGCTGCCCAGCAGAGCCACAGCTGAACTGATCCCCCCTGTACAAGAGGGCTTTTAATTTATATTTTAATATGGGATCACTGCTAGAAATGTAGCACTGAGCAGGTTCAAAGGGATGCTGCAGGAAGACTGGGGTGGAAAAATTCACATTTATTCCCTCTGCAGCTGCCCCCACCTCTGCAATGCCTCACAAACCCACCGAGGGTCTGTGCTGGGACCCTCCTCACCCTGCTCCTCCCACGAGCGTGTTCCCAGCGCTGAGGGGATTCCTGCCCACCACAAACACTGCACATCCCACCTCAGCAGCCCCTCTCAGCCTTTAGGTCTCTAATCCCTCTGAAACAGCACGAATTACATAGAGAACATGGAAGATCTTCAAGTAATCTGGTTGTCAACTGCCGTGACAGCTCTGATTTGGGTTTAAACGCTGCTGTTTGCATGAGGAGGGTGAAATTCCTGGCGTCACTGCTCTGGAGGGGATCCCCAGCCTCACACAGCTGCCTGCATGGGGCTCATCCTGCTCGGCTGGGATGGATGTGGAGCTGAGGAGCACTGGCACGGGCCAGGCTGGGATGGACGGGGAGCTGACGAGCAGTGGCACAGGCCAGGCTGGGATGGATGTGGAGCTGAGGAGCACTGGCACGGGCCAGGCTGGGATGGATGTGGAACTGAGGAGCACTGGCATAGGCCAGGCTGGGATGGACGTGGAGCTGAGGAGCACTGGCACGGGCCAGGCTGGGATGGATGTGGAGCTGAGGAGCAGTGGCACAGGCCAGGCTGGGACCAGGGCCCCAGTGTGCAGGGGATCGCCCAGGTGTGCCATGTACCCTGACAACAGAGTCATTTCAGGGCTCTGCTCCCAAATAACTCATTCTGGCAAAACTGGTCCAAAGAATGAACTGTGCTGAACAGCAGAGTCCAGCAGCAGCTGCTCCTGGGAGAAGGGAGGAAGCTGGCACAGGGGTAGCACTGGGAGGGGCGTCCTGGTTGATTGAATCAAGGACTGAGGAATCTGGAGCATCATGGCTCGCTCACACCATTCCACAACCAAAAGTCTCCTCTTCTGCTGAAATGATTATTCAGACCTCGAGGCCTTTCCTAAAAACATCTTTAAACACGAAAAAAACCCAAACCCCAACCACTTCTCCCCTACCTGGTACTGTGAAGTCCTGAGTGTAGATGATATCATCTTCAATGTCATACAAGTCATCATCCTCTTCCTCATTGTAGCCATGCAGATCTTCCAGGTAAGGCACCGCCGTCATGCTCCTCCACCTGTCCTTCGTCTCGGGGCTGGGAGGGATGGGCACCAGCGCCTCTGCCTGAGCGTGTTTCTTCCTAAACCAGCTGCAGAGAGCCCAAGGGCAGAGCTGGATCAGTGCACAAGGCATGCAGGAGTCCTCCACTGAGGATGGCCCCAGCCCACCCCAATATTCCCAGCTGGGAGCTCCACCCCCGGCAGGTCAGGAGGAACCAAAAGGTCTGGCCAGGTGTCAGAGTCTGCTGCAGGACACACTGGGAACAGGACAGGAACAGAGGGACAGGCACAGAGGGCAGCTCAGGGCCTGGACATGCAGCTCAGGACCATTCCCCCCATCACCAAGTCTAGCCCAAACTACCTGTTAAGTCAAAACACATCAGCAGAGCTGCCAGAGCTCCTGAATCTTATTATCCAAGCAAGCAGGACAGAAGGAACTTCTATCCTGAAGCTGAGGCTGATCCAGCCCAACAGACACCAGTCTGCAGGATCCCATCCTGAGGAGTGGGGCAGTTACTGCAGCAGTTTCCTCTAAGAGCCAGTTTGCACCAAGGCCACAGCAGAAACGCTTCTACTTTATCTTTTTATCCCCCCTCTGTCTCAAGGGACTCCTATCACCACCAAACCCCGTGCTGCCATCTGGCCAGGAAAGGATATCGGCTCCGAAAGCTGTTCTTAATCAGATCAGGAATCCAGCAGGCTGCTTCCCAGCAGCATCCCAGAGCCAGATGGGATAAACCTCTTAGGTTTTCATCGTACTCCCATAGCAGAGCTCTGACTCCAGACTGTCTGGGACATCTCCCGGGGCTGCATGTGGGCACCCAAAGTTTCCTGGAAGTGCTGCTGGAGCCTCCACGCTCCCAGCGACCCCCTAAATGTGGGTGGGAACAGAAGTTCCTGCAGACCCAAGTACCTCTAACACACCTTTCCAGCCCCCACAAGCCTGATGTGACACAAGTGCTTCCCACCCTGGATGCAGTTGGCATCCAGTAACTCCTGGCCTCCAACCATGGAGGAGGGCCTGAGCCAGCCCAAGAGCTCTCACCAACCTGAGCCATCTGGTTTTTATCACCCCAGTTCCAAATTCCTTTCAGGAAGGAAGGCTGAAGGCACCTCCTGCGCAGAGCTGTAATTATCATTTTGTTCTAGTCTTACACTGCTTTGACAGTCGGCCTAAAAAAAAAGTGGGATTCTAACAAAACTACCAGGAAAAGCGAGGAGTGAGGAGATAAACAAATGGAAATGCAGCTACTGGGACAAATCAGGCAGGATTCAAGGGAGGGGTGAACTCTCATCCAGAAACTGCTTCTCCATCAGCATCTTTAAACTGTTTCCTCTGCAGCAATGGAGTTTTAGAGCCAGGCAGCCCCTTGTCCGCAGGGAGGAAGGTGTTGCTCGGGGAGAGGGACAGGAACTGCTGCAGATCTCAGCTGGCCAAGTGTCACCTCTGGTCCCTGAAGTGGCACTACAGGAGTTAAGCAAAGCCCATCCCAGCTGCTGGACCGGCAGGGAGGGAGCGGGACCAGCGTAACTCGATTGTGGCCAAGGGCTCCTCACAGACCCCACGGGGGGCTCCCCTGGATGGCTCCCTTGGATGGCTCCCTCGGATGGCTCCCTCGGATGGCTCCTTCGGATGGCTCCCTCGGATGGCTCCTTCGGATGGCTCCCTCGGATGGCTCCTTCGGATGGCTCCCTCGGAGGGCTCCCTCGGATGGCTCCCTCGGATGGCTCCCTCGGATGGTTCCTTTGGATGGCTCCCTCGGATGGCTCCCTCGGATGGCTCCCTCGGATGGCTCCCTCGGATGGTTCCTTCGGATGGCTCCTTCGGATGGTTCCTTCGGATGGCTCCCTCGGATGGCTCCCTCGGATGGCTCCCTCGGAGGGCTCCCTCGGTGACGCGCGTGGCACGCCGCTCTCCTAATCCGATCAATCCATTTCCCCTCCTTGGAGACCGCGTTCATGGAGGAAGTGACTGCCAAGACAGCAAATCCAGCCGGGGCTGATCTGGCCTGGCAGGATCAGCAGCACAGGGGCAGAGGAGCCACCGGCCACCAGCTGGTCTTGCCAGGGGCACAGGGGCTTGAGGGATCCAAGCTCAACACCAGAGACCTCGGGAGAAGGGAAGATCCAGGACAACTGAGATCAGAGTGACTGGTGTTAAAAGGAGAATTTTAAAGGGAAAAAGCCTGGAAGTCTACAGCAACCAGTGTTTTTATTTTGCTGTATTTCAGCTCTGCCTCACTCTTCCCTCCTGTCCTACTTACCAGGAGAGTAAAAATAGGTTTTTATTAGCAGCAGAAACCTGAATCACTGTACTCCAGTCATTATGCTTCCATCCTCCGGGAGGTGATTTCAAACACTTGCATATGCATATATGGTAATGAGGATAGAGAGTGAGAAGAGAAATCCATTGAAGTTCTAAGAAAAATCAAAGACCTCTTGGAAGGAGCCTCGAGCAATTCTGTACGGAGTAGTGGAGTATTTCCTGGCAAGGATTTTCCAGCAGGGACAGACATTCCGCTTTCTGTGCTGGTGCTGAAGGTTGTCAGTGAAGATTTGCTCTTCAGCTGAGGACCACTGGCCCCGGGAACACCCTCATCTGCCTCAGGAAGCCACTGCCTGAGCCAGAAAGCAGCACCTCCTGGTCAGTGGTAGCCATGAGACAAAGCCCCTCCTCACCCTGCCCTCACCACCACCCAAACCACGGGCTGGGTGCTGCTGAGTGCCCTGCTCCACCAGTTATCCCCAGTTTCAGGGATGTTCTCTGAGCCAACTGCACTGGCACACACACAGTTACCCAGTGCTTGTGGCAGCTACTTCAACCCTGAGGGTGAAGAAAAGATTTTGGATATCTCAGAAGTGCCTCTTGTGCAGAACATCCCCCTGCAAGAGACAGGTTCCTCTCTGGTCTCTGTTTCAAAGGGCTGGGAGTGGCTTAGAAACGCTTCAGAGTGAAGGCAGCAGTAGTAAGGGATTATTTCTTCCTATTCCATGAGCTCACTGAGGCGCCTGCAAAGCTCAGAACCCCCGGGCAGCAGCGGCACAAGCGTTAATTGTGATCCTGCCAGGCAGGAGTGGTGCCCAGACGGCTGCTGTCAGCCACAGGGAGATAAGACAGCAAGGGTCAAGGACTGAAGGAAAAGAGGAATCTGAGTTGCCCAGTGCTTAATGAGCCCGTTTGGTTTGCAGCTCCCAAGCTCAGATCTCCCATCACAAGTCCTCCCTCTGCTCTTTTCAAGCCCTGCTATAAGCAAGGTTAAAATAAGAATCTTGTAAGCACAGCTGCAGCTTCCCAACACTCCCAGCTATTCACTTCCCATTTGGGTCACAAGCGTTGCACTTGGCTTGGTTTGCACAGGGATGGTTTTCTCTGAGAGCAGATGCCAAGCTGCAGATCCCTGCCCTGCCAGCCAGGGTCAGGACGAGCGATTCTCCACCTCCTGTGATGCCATGTAAGGGCCTCGAGCTCCCTGGAAGGTCACTGTCACCACAAGCAGCAGCTAACAGGGCTCCAGTTTAGCTCAGCTCCCTCACAGGCAATCGTGGAAGGCACACAATGTCCCAGGGAAAAGGCAACACACGCCAGCAGTGTCCCTGCAATCGCTGCTCCAGCTCTTGTCGGATCAAGAGATGTCCAAGCTCTTCAGTCAGGTTCAGAAAACAACAACAGTGTGAGAACAGCAGCTTCTCCCAGCTGGTAGGACCAAAGGTGGCAGGGATGGCTCAGACCCCTACAAGGAGTTCTGGAGACTCAGTCCTTCAGCACACCACGTTACAAAACTGATTTGCAGAATGCGGGTAAAAGAAGGCAAGATCCCTTCCATGTGCTGCCAGAGGGCAGGAAGGCTGAGCCAGGTGCCTCAGGAAGAAAGACGAATGCTTCTTTGTGTCCTACTGAGAGGAGATTACTGCCTGGCACTACAGAGAAAGCATGGGGAAAGTCCACGAGTGCACAGGCAGCAGCAGAGGCTCAGAGAAACCCCTCTCCCTCCCTCAAACGCAGCCCAGGAGCACAGTCAGCCCCTGCAAAGGAGCCCTCAGCAGCACCACACAGATTTCCAAGGGGTTTGGTACCCAGGTTTGAACAGCACAGCATCCCAGAGCATCTTAGAGCTGTGCTCCAAACCCCACAGGTGCTGGGGAAGGCAGCACAGCAGCTCCAGGAGGGCAGGAGGAGACCCCAGCCCTGCAGGTTAATTTGTACCTCCACTAATAAAAGGTGGAAGTGCCTCCCCTCTCGTGCTATGAACTCCTGCAATCGGATCTGCGCCTGAACAAATTAAGTGTGACACTTGTGGAGAGGGAAGGGAAGATGGTTGCCTTGGAAACAAGGGACAGAGGTAGAATTCTGCATCCACTTCATCACTTTAAGTGCTGCAGCAGGTCAGTGAATTAGTAACAAAATGCAGTGTATGGGCAGGAAGCCCTTCAGCAAAAGCATGGGCAGAGGGGAGGTGCTGGATAATCCATAGGGAACAGGTTGGAACTCCCTGGCTCTCGGCAGCTTTTCCTGCCTGCCCTGCAATCCCCATCCCAGGAGCACCAAACATTCACAGAGTTGAGCTATGAGCACTGGTTTTCCACTGAACATCATCCCACTCGGCTCTTTCCAGGGAAAGCAGGCTTCCAGGCTCTTCCACTGCTGTTCAGGGGTCGGCTTCTAGCAGTTCCTAAGCTCTGAGATGACAGCCTGGGAGAAGTTTAACTCACTTCCACTTCCAGCTGCAGGTCTGCTCTGCACGGCCTGGGTTGAACAGAGCAGCATTTTGCTTTGTCCCGCTCCAGTAAAAGAGCAGAGACAGGAGTTTGATGCAGTTCAGCTGCAGGAGTGAGGAGGGAGGAAGGCAGCTGGCAGGGATGAAACTCAGCAGACTCTTCCTCCAGCATTCCTCTGCTGCTGCAGGGGGAAAAGCATTTGGAGTAGCTGACAGGAATAATGGGAGGAATGGCTGGATTATCATTGCTGGGCTGCCTGGATGCCTTCCCTGCCTCCTGCAGCTCTGCTCCCTATGGAGCAGCACTCCGTGCTCCCTGTGCTTTCTCAGTGCCCCTGAGCCACCGATTTTATCCCTGATCCCACTGCAAGGGCCTTCACACTTAATGCAAGGCAAAGTGGGGAAGGATGAATCCTGAACCCCAGCTCTGTGGCTGCAGGACACTCACCCTGTGATGCTTCCCTAGGGATCACCCTTCCCACAGGGCAGGGGAACACGGCCCCTTCCCACCATCCTGACACGAGCCTGGTCCAGCAGCCTCAGTGCAAAACCCCTGCCTGGGGCCCAGGGGCTGCTCCTGCTGATTTCAGAGCACTTTGATGATCCTGACTGTCCATATGAGTGAGTTCCCCGGAGCAGCAGCTCAAAGACATTAAAGGAGACTTCCAGCAGCACGGAAAGGCACGGGGTGATTCTGGTTTGAGCCAGGATCCATCCCAGCAGGGCAGCCTGGGGAAGTCACTTGATGTTTCTCTGGTTTAGTTCCTGTCCTTAGCAAATGCTTTTGGGGGGAGGAGTGCAGAGAAACCCACAATCATTAATGATTTACTCCCCCCAACACATGAAATCTAAGGATTCTAGAAATCAAACCTCTTCTTACTAAAATGCTTTCCCAAAGCCCTCTGCCAATACCCGAATGGCTGCCTGCTGTCCTGACTGCTGTGTTCCATTTACAAAAAAAAAAACAGGGTCAGGTTAAGCATCAGGGCTAAGCTTCTATTTAAAGAAAAGGCAGGAGAACCAAGCTCTGGATTCTTTAGCACAAAAAGAAGCTGGACAGACACATCCAAGGCCCAGGCCGCAAGCTCTGCTGTGCTTGATGTAATTACTAGATGCCACAGCAGGAGGAAGGAGGCAATTACTAATAGGGGAGCAAAGCCTGTTAAGAAGCACTGGCTAAGCTCACACAAAACTAATAAGAGCCTAAGCCTTGGAAATGCTCCTGGGTTTGCAGGTAGAGCCTTTCCTCAGCCCCTCTCGGTGCTGTGGGATGAAAAGCCTCGGCACAGCAGCCGAGGAGCTCCACAGCTGCCCTGTGCCAGAGGGGTGCTCCAGTTTCTCCGGCTTTCTAACCACAGGCAGGGTCTCTGGAGACCCCTCTGTGCTTCCAGCCGGGCAACACTGACACAAAAACTCACTGCCACGTGGGAGGAGGGCAAAATGGAGTATCTGGAGTTGGGGAATCAGCTCAAATCACCCGGCAGTGATCCATGAGGGCCCAGGGCAGTGCCCGAGCTCAGGGGCGGCCACTGCAGCCACAGGAAGGGAAGTGCTTTTAGTG
Source organism: Machaerirhynchus nigripectus (assembly GCA_013397975.1). NCBI lineage: Eukaryota > Metazoa > Chordata > Aves > Passeriformes > Dicruridae > Machaerirhynchus > Machaerirhynchus nigripectus. The sequence goes on along the minus strand of VZRQ01009385.1, from coordinate 161,281 downwards.
CTTTTCTCAACACCTACTGATGGCTCCAGAGACTTAATTCCTGCTTCTTTCCAGTGCTTCCTGACAAAGGACAGCAAGCTGATCCCCTCTGGTCATGGCCACTGGTCCTGGGAGGCACGTGCAGGGAAAGGCAGCCTCGAATGGAAGATGCCTGTGCCCATCAGTGCCCAGAGCCCCTGAAACAACCCAGGCACGGGGCTTGGCTACTACAAGAGTCGTCCTGACGCTTAGTTAATTGCCTGGGCAGCTCCAGAAACCCTGCCCCCCCAGCCCTGCTTGCACCCTGGTCCCTCCAATCCCTGTAGGAGCTGCTCCCAGTCGCTCCCTGCAGAGCCCCAGTGCACCTCAGGCCTCTCAGGTTCTGGCTGTGGCTCCTTGGGCACCTCCCAGGGACCATCACCTGACAGGACAAGGCTTTTCCAAAGACACAAGAGGAAAGCAGCGCTGTTCCTGCAGCATGGAGTGGGCTCAGCACCACCCTGGATCACATCCTTGCTTTTACACGGCTCCCAAAAGGATCTGGGCAGGCTCACAGGCCGAGCAGCTGCAGTCCAGAGGCAGCTCTGCCTGTCCTCAGAAGCACTTCCCATTCCAAGAGGAGATAAGCTAATGCAGCCTCCGCAGTGAAGCAGCCTCATGATGCTTTTTGTTCTTGTACTTTTATCCGCCCAGGAAATCTCTGCTCGGAGCCAGCGTGTTCAAACAGATCCTTAAAAAAAAAACCCCTCAGTGATAACGGGGCATTTCCCCCCTGACTATGGCACGGAAAATGAGGGAGGATATGGGGGAGGGAGGACTGTGATATTAAAGGAAAAAAAAAAAATTTCCTATTGTCCTGGAACGCTTTTCCACATACTGACTCCATATGGAACAAATACCAGGGGATATTTCTGTCCCCAGACTGGCCAGAACTAACACACGTTACTGAACAGTCCTACTTCAATAACACAGCCTTCAGGACCTCCTGTTCTGCTCCATTAGTACTTGCTGGCCTCTGGAAAAAATTATCCAGAACCCTTAATTATCCAGAAGCAGGCACGCCACGAACAGACTTCCAACATACTCCTTATTTACTGGTTAGCAATTCCAGTGCTTCACCGGATGCTCTAATAGGAGGAAAAAAGCCAAGTGGAGGTTGCCAGAACCCCAGCAGAGCTGGAGGAAGATCTAGTGACTTCCATGTGTCTGCTGTCAAAAGGAAACAGGAGGTGAGAGCAGGAGCACAGGTACAGGAGGAGCAGGAAGAGAAGGACTGATAACACTCACTTGTGCTGCCTTATCTGCTGTATTGAGAACCTCTTGGCTGGGTCGTATTCAAGCATCCCTGAAAAGAAGGAAAAAAAGTCCAGGTGTGATCACAGACACTCTCAGCTGAGTCAGAGCCAGGAAGCACAAAGCTCTGCCCTTCCCTCCCTCTCCCTCCCCGACAGCCATTGCTGTGTCCAGCCCTGGCAGCTCCAGGCAGGATTTGCTCCATCGGCCACGGGAAGCTCAGCATAAAATCCCAGTCCCACTGCTGACCCGAGCCAGTCTGTTCCTCAGCTTCCCACCTGCAAGGCGGGTACAGCCCTGCCCTCCCTCCCAGGGCACGGACTGAGGCTTGTCCAGCCCTCGATCACAGCTCCAAGAAAGTCTCCAGGCAAAGAACATCAGGACTTTGCATTAAAGAGGTAATTCCACTGAACCTCCTCCATGGAAGAGCCAAAGCCTCAGGCACAGCATATGTCCAGTTGCTCAGTGTCCCAGATACTCTGGTCTAGTGGAATTCTATTCTGAGGTGCAGCCGGGGAGAACCAACAGAAAAACTGTCCTGCTGCCCTGCCCATCCCCGTGCCCTGGCCAGGAGTTGGATTTCTGGGATCATCTGCTGAGGTAGCTGGGGTGGGTGGGTGAGCAGAGCGGGGAGAGGAAAAGCAGCTCATCCGTATTCTCTCAGGGAGAGAGGGAGGTGGATTCCTTAAACAGCCTCCTGGGATGCCCACTCTGCTCCACTGCCTTCCAGAAGCTTCACAGCTCAGCAGGAGGGAAGGAGCAAATTTTGCCATATTCTTCAGAAACGAGCCCATGGAACCCTGGGAGCCTCATCCAGCAGCATCCAAGATATTCCCCAATGAAGGTTCCAGGAATATATTCACCTAATGAACATTAACAAAGCCTCATGGCTGAACACTGCAAGGAATTTTGCTTTTACTGGATGATCCTCTGTTGCTCCTGAAGCACCTGCACCGTCAAGTCTTGCACAGGTTGCACAAAGAGTGAGGGTTTGGAGATGGGTGGCAACAGGAGGAGCCCATCTCCAGCAACCAGAAAAGTCTGGGAAGCAGCATTCACTGCCAAACAGGAATTCAGGATGTCAGGACAGGAGCAAATGGTGCAGAGTGCTGGGGAGAGCCAGGACAAGGACACACTGAGAACACGGGGGTGGGAGATACATCTGGGTGGACACTTGGGAAGGGAGGGCTGGAAAGACACATCCTAGCTCAAGCAGGAAGCTGCAAGGGCCTTGCAGGTGAGATCCCGCAATCCAAAGGTCACAGAAGAGATAAATCAGCACACCACATGTGATAACAAAAGCTGCTCCAGAACAGCTTCCCTGTCAAGCCATTCGTATCACATCAGATCAGGATATGGGCAAAGAGGGGGGATAGGACAGTGCAGTGGGGAAGGACTGAAGTTATTTTTCCCGCAGAACCCAAAATACACTTTGCCCTGGCAATTTGGGAAGGTTTATCCACGCTGGTGACAGCATTAAGAGCTTTAAGGCAGATGGGATCACTACTGACCCACATGACATCACACGAAGTAGGTTAAAGCAATCCAGGAAGAGCTCTCCAGGTCACAGGTCAGGTGCATCCCAGGCCCCTGGCTCAGGAACTCAGGGCACTGGAATCCTCAGAGCTCAATTCCTCAGTTTTGGATTGTTTGGACTGGGTTTTGAAGGTCTCTGAGGATGCAAACTCTACAACCCACCCTCCCCGCAACCTGCTCCACAGCTCAACCCTGCCAGCAAAGGAGTTTTCTCACGTTCAAATGGAATTTCTCCTCACCTTACAGAAAAAGAAATAAGTTCAGAGAAAAAAAAAATCCCACACCTAATTAAAGAACCTATTAATAAGACGATCAGACAGTTTCACAGCTGAGCTGCCCAAATGAGATGGCTTTTTTTTTTTCTTTTTAAGAAATAGGGCTGCAAAGAGCTCCCACCTGAAGTTTAGGGGACGAGAACGAGTCGGGTTCTCTCATTAATGTCATCAGAAACAGGAAAGTCAGGACACCACCCACTCCCCTCATTGATTTATTTAAAGACCACATTTCAAGGTGTTTTTGAAATTTAAGGCATTTACCAGATGAAACCGGTACAAGCAGGAGAGGAAGTTTAAGGTAAATGATTAAAAGAGGCCCAAGAGCAGTAGTCACAAACAGCCATGGCACAGGGAGCTGTTGCTCTCAAGCCATTAAAAAGGCAGAAGGAAAATAATCGAGCGAAAGGAATTTTTACTTCAATGAAAAATGACCGCATTTGGGGCAATGTTTGAAAGAAAATGGAAAAGTGCCCTCGCTGAAAATGTACATTCATACATTCAGCTCTGAGTCACTCGTGGCAGCTCCGTGGCTCAAGTCCTGCACTGAAGAGAGGCTTCAGCAAGACAAAACATCATGTTCTATTCACCAGGCAAGTCATCCCGGAGCGTCTGCCCGCAGGAGCCGCCGCTCGCGGCCATTTAGGGTAAAGACTTCCCTGGAGTTTATCTGCGAGCAGGGATGGGATGGGCTGTGCCAGGGAATGCTTCGGGAGGCCCAACTCCAACCTCTGCTCCCTGGTATTCCCGGAGGATTCGCTGTGCCCGTCACAGAATCAGGGGTGACACAGGGGTGCCACAGAATCACCGAGTCCGACCTGCGGCTGATCCCCAGCTTGTCACCCAGAGCAGAGCACTGAGTGTTGCTCCAGGTGTTCCTTGGAGACCTCCAGGGATGGGGGCTCCAAACCTCCCTGGGCAGCCCCTTCCAGTGCCTGACAGCCCTTTTCATGAGGAATTATTCCTAAAATACGAAGTCCTCTCATCGAGGATCTATCAGATACTGAAGTGGTAAGAACAGACACCACACAGTTGTGCCCAGACAGGGGTATCCTGTCCTCTGCAGCACATCAACAGTTTCAAAACCCTTTCAAATCACATCAAGTGACAACCCAGAAACTGGAGATCATGGATCTGCCCTGAGCTCCTCACAGCCCCCAGCCCACACACTCAGTGATCCTGGACAGGCACAGCGCTACGTCCCAGGGCAGAATTCCTGGAGTTCAGAACACAGGACAGTCTCAGGGGTGGGACTAGAGAAGCAGGAAGAAATCCAACAGCAAGGTTAATGAACTCAACCTGGATTCCACTTCAGTCTCCAACTTGGATCGACATTTAACAACCACTGTAAAAGCAGTGTGAGGCCAACCCATAAATGAGGCAGGACCTTCTCCCTCTCCCTGCACTCAGCCGGGTGTTCTGGCCACAAACTCCCTCTGCAGGCAAATCCCGAGCCTGTGATCCAGGACAGGCCTCTGGATGGGCACAGACACCCCTGGGGACCCCTGCCACAGCAGAATTGAAGCATCCCACTGCCACCAGGATGCATCCTCTCACTGTCCCAGCAAGGAAAGGTCATGGAAGTGAGAAAACAAACTGCTGGGGATCCAACCACCAAGTCCCAGGTCACAGGGCCTGGAAATCAATCCAGATGCTGATTAATGCAGAGCTGCAGCCTCAGAGCTTCCTCTTCCAGTAAAAGTCTATTAGACCAGGAAGAGGAAAGCTGACCTTGTGCATTTTTCTGGTCCAGAAGCAAACTGCACAAGAGTTGATAAGCCACGGGCAGATGCTGCCAGAAGAACCTTAAGGCTATTTATAAACTCTTCCACTCTGACACATCTCTCCTGACTGCACACACAAAACAGCACCAGTCCTTCTTCTTTCCATCCCTGAAGAGTATAAATAAAGCTTCATCCCTGATTAGGGAGACAAAACGAGGAGCAGCATCCCAACTAATCTGGAGGATATACTGTCATGCGAGTCTCTTTACAAGCCAAATACCACTGAAGCTTTAAGTCCTCTAAACTCTGCTCTTCTGGAAAAGGGAAACGAAGATAAAAACAAGCTCAAGGGGAAGAAAAAGTAAAGACACACTACAAAAGTAGTCAACAGAAGAACAAAAAAAACCTTACAAAGTGTGTTTGTGTTTGCTTCACAGCCCGGCTGTGGGGCCTGTGGTCAGCACAGCCCTGGCAGACAGAGGAAATGAGCACTTTGCTGCACTGAATTCTGCCTCACTCAAAGCCAGACTAGGCGCTCGCAGCCCTGTGAGGGCTTTTAGAGCCTTTCAAAGCAACACAAAGATGAGACAAAACCACCAGAGCGACAGAGCTGAGCTGGGGCTGTCTGTGCTGCTCACACAAACACAGCCACTGACAGTATCTGATCCACAGGCGATGGATTCAGCTCCAGCCTGCTGCAGGGGGAGCGGGCACCGACCAGGAAATGCAGATGTTCTGGAGGAAAAGCAGGAACTAAATAAAGCATCCAGGTTTGTCACCATAGCTACGTGGTGCCACCGCTGCACAGCTCAGCCCTGGGCCTCAGCAGATGCTGGGGAGCTGCTCAGGCCTCCAGAATGGGCAGAGCCAGGGCAATCCCACCCCAAAATTCATCCCCCTCGAGGCCTCCTGGCATGCTGACCACTGGAAGAAGTGTGTCACACCAAGCAAGGGGACTAGCAGAAGGTTTTGCCAGTGTTTACCACGTACAGCAGCTTGTACACAGCAAGATGAGGGGTGGGAGACTGTGCTCAGGTGGCAGAGAGGACAGGAAAAGGGATCCTTAGGGCTTCCCACTGCCCTGGAAGAAAGGGGTGCAGCCACCTCCTCCCAGACAAGCTCCTCTCCCCATCAAACCCACTCGGTCCCACCTCTGTGGTGCACAAGCACAGAAGGGATGCAGACAGACAGACAGCAGTGAGGATGCAAGAGGAGACTCAGGCTGTAAGAGATGGACAAAGGGCACCAGATTCAAGGCTCCTCCATGTAAAACCAGGCAGAGGAAAGAGTAGGAAATTGTGGCTCCAGATCTCACGCAGGGGTGGGAAGAGAACTAGGAAGGGAGTTACTGTGCTAATGAAGCACAAGATTTTAAGCTGTCAATATCCTCAGTGCAGGAAAAGAGAAAACTGCCACGCTCCTTTTCCCTGGGGGAGGCACTAAGTGCAGCTGCAAGGCTGATCACAAACCTCCAAGGAGTTCTGCTGGATGCTTTTGGAGAGCTGCTGCCGGACCAACAGGACTGCGGGGATTTGCTCCATCTGGGCAATTCCCAGCTCATTAAAAGGCCACGTTTGGAGTCAGCAGTCACAAGCCAAATGCCACACGGAGCTCAGGCCACTGTTCCTTGGGGCTGGCAGGTAGGGTGTGAAGCACACCAGGCCACGAGCAGCCGCCGCGTCGGGCCGAGCGGAGCAGCCGGATCCCGGCTGTGCCGAGCGCCATTGGAAGCGCTGCCTTATGTAACGCCTTCGGAAAGCTGCTAAAGCTGGCTAATGCTTTTGGAAACACATGGAAATAACTGATTTCATCATTGGCGTGGGGCCAGGGAAGCTAAAATAGCCTCTGAGGGGGGCTGCGGGGGTCTGGCAGCTCCTTGATGCCGAGGGGCCGGGGGAGCCCCAGCGGCGGCAGCGGAAGAGCTCGGACTGACAGCACCACCTGCCGCCGGCACGGCCGGCACCGAGCCCGGAGCTGGGGCCCTGCACCGAGCCAGGAGCTCGGGCCCCGC
>VZRQ01009385.1:140874-154349 GCA_013397975.1 Machaerirhynchus nigripectus | reverse complement strand
CCCTGCACCGAGCCCATGTCCCTGCACTGAGCCCACGTCCTGCACCGAGCCCAGAGCTGGGGCCCTGCACCGAGCCCAGAGCTGTGTCCCTGCACCGAGCCAGGAGCTGGGGCCCTGCACCGAGCCCGTGTCCCTGCACCGAGCCCGTGTCCCTGCACCGAGCCCAGAGCTGTGTCCCTGCACCGAGCCCAGAGCTGTGTCCCTGCACTGAGCCAATGTCCCTGCACCGAGCCCAGAGCCAGGGCCCTGCACTGAGCCCAGAGCCGTGTCCCTGCACCAAGCCCATGTCCCTGCGCTGAGCCCGGAGCTGTGTCCCCGCACTGATCCTGTGTCCCCGCACTGATCCTGTGTCCCCGCACTGAGCCAGGAACCCCTGTCCCCACACTGAGGCCGTGTCCCTGCACCAAGAGCCTGGCTCCTGCAGAGCTGACATGCCACCAGCAGGGAGGCACTCAGTGCCCCTCAGCCCCTCACCAACCCCACAAAGCACAAGGACCAGGACAGCCAATGTGAAACAAGACAAACACCCCACATTTGGGGGCTGATTCCTCACAAAGAGCTGAAGAGAAAGGAGAGGATGAGCCTGTGCTGAAGGCTGGGGAGCACGGCTGCACCCGGCTGTTCTGCTGCCGAGGAGGCACTGGGAATGCTGGTCAGGCTCTCCCAAAGGCTGGAATCACATGCCAGCTCCTGCCAAAGGGGCTCACCAGGCTGCCTGCTGTGCAGAGCACAGCTGCTGCCCTGCCTGGCCACTCAGCTTGCACAGGTAGAGACAGTTCAGCATTAAACCTGCTGCAGTAAGTGATGGGAATAAAAAAACCCAAAAAACCCCACAAGTGCCACTCCTGGGGTCCTATCTCAGCCCTGCTGTGAAACTGGGCACCTGTCACTGCTCCAATATCCCACAGGTATGGATCTGGGGGGAAGGAGACAAATGGGACCGAGACAAGTCCAGAGCAGAGGTTGATGAGGAGGGACAGCAGACCCCAAACACTCAGTGTATCACATTAGGGAAAGCCTGGGCACAGCATCTGAGTGCTCTCACTGTCCAAACCTGCATCAATGCTATGATGCCATTTTAAATTTAACCTCTTGTGGGCTTTGTCTTTAGATGTAAAAGCTTCTCAGAGCACAGGAAACAATGCAAGAACCGACTCTATAAAGCAGTGGCTGCGAGCTGTGCAGGGGTTAGTGGATCTCAGGCAAACACCAGTGCTGAAGATCTGCCAGAGTCTTGTAAGGCTGTAAGTATAACCTCCCTGTCTAACAGGATCCCATAACCCACAGGACACTTGGAAGGAAGCTCTGGCATTGTGCAAGCTGAGCAGTTGTTGTATCTATAAATGTTACCCTTTTAGAACCAGCTGGGAAGACTCACCTCTCAATAAGTCTGAGAGTGGAGGACCACAATCCTCTGGAATTGTGTAGTCGCCTTTCCCGATGTTTTCAAATAATTTATAGATATTATCCCCTTCAAAAGGGTACAGACCCGTTGTGATGTTGTATCTGTGGAGGCAGAAGGAGAAGCAGGATGAGAAGCAGCACACAGGTACTCAGTTCTTACCTGACTACATAAGCCAAAGGCAGCCAAGAGGAAACCAAAAGAGGAAGATTTGGCAGTATGTGGAAAACCTCTTTAAGCTTAGCCTGTCTTCATCACAGCTTTTCATTCACAGGGGTCAAAACCACCAGGACATTTCCCTTACAGTCTGGGACGGCAAAAACTTAAAAATAAATACTGGAGATACTTGTGGTTTCTGTCACTGCCCTGGCTGTGCCTCTGGGGGCTGAGCAACAGCTGCAGAGTCACTCACGGAGAGCAAAGATGCCCTTGTGCAGAATTACAGGTACTTTGGGGAGCATAAACCCACCCACGGGAGCGAGCAGCACCCCCCTCTCTGCTCCCCCCACCACACAAGAGCAGTGATGGCAGAGCTGGGATAGGACTGAGCCATCCGAGGATGTCATTAGTTATGAAGTTTCTGGGGGCTCCTGAGCACTCACAGCGTCACCCCTGCGGACCAGATGTCGACTTTAAAGCCTGAAAAGGTGTCAAGGCCGTTGGCAATTTCTGGGGGCTGGAATGCTGGCGACCCTTGGCTCGTCCTGCACGTGTCGTCCTCCGCAAACGGATGCAATGCCTGCAGCAGGAGAGACCAAACAGTGTCAGGCTTCCAAGGAAAACAAACTGTGCCTGTTGGGAAAGTTCCACCCGGGAAACAAAAGGGGAAAACTCCTCTACTGAACATCTACAGGTGATGAGATCATGCCACCACAGCAGCCACACGCCACAGTGACAAGTCTTGCACCTCTCCTACCTAAGTCAGTCTCCATATAAAAAGAAGGATAAGGTTATGTAGCTTATCCCCATTTCCCCCCACTTTTGGGCTCGTCCAAGATTGACATCTTCCTTCTCTGTGCTTCCTGAGTGGAGGTTTCATGCTGTTACCAAAAGAAGTGCTTTGCCAATTGCAATAAATATTCAGAGTCACTCAGAGCACTCTGCAAGTGCAACAGAACAAAAGCCTAAATGCACAATAAATCAATGACACCACAGAGGTGACCTCAATCTAGAATGTCCCACTCTGACTTTGCTGTGCTTCTCACATACCTCTGCTACGCCTAAATCGGATATTTTTAGTGTCCCATTGGTTGTTAGCAGGAGGTTCCCCGGTTTTATATCCTTGTGGACAATCCCTTGGCTGTGCAAGTATTCTAAGCCATCTATAAGCTGACAAAAGTACCTGCAGAGAGAGGCAGAGGGGAAAAATCAAACACTTTTAGCCAGTAGAAAGAAGCTTTTTGCTGTGGTCAGAGACTCTGGGCCATCACCATAACCCACACGCAGCCTGGCAGTCGTACAGGCAAGTGTTTCATCTCATAATACCCAGAAATAGTATTAATGTGCCTGAATTTCACTTAGGCTGTCTGTAATCTCAGAGATCTCTTAAAGTAACATGAAAAAATGACCATAAAAATATGTAGTTGCCACAGGTTTTCTGCTCTGCCCTGATTTGATCCTTTTGATCCATTTGACAATGTTTTTGTATCTATTCTCAGAATTCTCAGGTTTCTTTCCTTGCAGAGTGAAAGGGGCTCCAGCTTATCCCAGCTAACTACCCCAGCTACCAGATCATGCTGGATATTGCCAATCCCTAATCCATCCCAAGGCCTTTAAAGTCTTTTCTGATGCTGAACTGTGGCTTGACCTCCATTTAGGCAGGAGATTCCCCCCTCACACCCCTTGGCATGGCAGGAGCACAGGGACCAGGGGGGGCTGCTGGGCAGCTCAGGAAGTAAAACAGAAGTAACAGAAAAATCAAAAGAAGGGTGGTTTTCCTCCCAGAATCTGAGGGCAATCCCTGCTGCCACTTTGAGAGCTTTTCACTTTTTTGCCTGGGTGTAAAATATGAAATTATTGCACAAAGCCAGGTCTGCTTTCAAACGCAGCCTGAGCAGAGCAGAACGTGCTCTCCATCCAGGAGAACACAGCAGTGAGAGGAACACAACTTACCCGTGAGCCTGAAACACTGGAAACCTCTTTTCTGGGACACTGTCCAGCATTTCCTGCATCCCACACACACAGTACTCCATCACCATATACGTGAGGGCAGAGTTAAGGAAGCTCCAGGGTTAACGCTCCTCAGTGTTAAACACTCCTCAGATGGGCAGCAGCCCCATCCCAGAGGGAATGTCTGCACTCCCCAGCTACTGAGGGACATTCCTCCAGCTCCCACAGGAAAAGGAAAGCACCTACAGGAAAATCCTTCTGCCAAATGAGCAGCTGCAGCTCCGTGACCAGACCTGGAACAGGATGGGAATTCCACAGAAAACAAGCTGGGGATCTCACAGGCTTGACAGAGAACAGGGAAACACCCTGAAGTGGGCACAGAAAGTTGGGAACTCCCTGGCACAAGAGCTGTGGCACATTCCCCCACTGCCCTGGGTGTTCTGCACCTGATGTGACAGTGAGCTCCCACCACCTTCCCCAAAGCTGGTTATTCCTCATTCCCTGCCCCAAACAACCCAGCTGTGAGCTCTGGGGAACACCTGCTGCTTACACCCAGCTCCACAGGAGTGTTCCAGCAGCAGCAGAAAGGATCCCTGGAGAGTTGGGAAGCTTTTTGAAAACCACATGGATAAAAACAGTTACAACAGAATGCCAAGAGCTGGTGGCACTTTGCAGCATTTGTTCCCTTGCAGCACATTCCTGTTTTTATCTCTGTAAGCTTTCATGCTGGGGCCAAAAAAATGGGAACCAGACTGCCTGATGCTGTTAATTGCCTGTTTCCTCCTCTCCCTGGGCTTTTGAAGGCAAAGTGTGGCTTGGAGTGGCCTGGGAGAACAGATCCTAGGACACTGGGGAGTGTCCTGACAGAGCAGAGGCTGCAAGGGCTCCCCAGAAACCCTGAACATTATTTTGGTTACTAATTATTCCTGGCAGGTGCCTTCTTAACCCACGCCCAAAATAAGTGACTTTTGCCCCAGGAAGCCACCTGAGGCAGGAGAGGCAGAAGGGAGACTCCTGCCCTGTGTGGGATCTGGGCTGAAGACTGTCCTTCCCCTTTCCAGCATGTTCCATCTAGCAGCTCCAAACACTGAAAACTCATCAAATTCCTGCTCCATTCCCCACCAGCTGTTCTTTAGAGGGACCCTAAAATACCCTAAATGTACCCTAAACAAGATTTTGTGATGGGCACAAAGACACTCAGTACATCAACAAAAGCATAAACAGAAGAAAGAGCTCCCAAAAGTAATTTCTACCCTTTCTTACTCTGGAAGAAATCTGTGAACTACTTGTATCACAGTGATGTGGAGACATCAACTCTCCCAGTGTCAGGAGAATAACAGGGATGGCAGATAATCCAGACCAGCTCCCGGGGACAGCTCAAGGACAGCCTGGCTGGGTGTCACTAACGGCCAGGCTGCTCCTCAGCCCTCTCTGGTCACTGATCCACTTCAGGTTGATCAACCAGATTAGAGAACAGACTTCCAGGCTGGAGCAGATCTATTACAGGTGCCCCAAGCTCTCAGTTCTCCTCCTCAAGGGGTTCTGCTCCCACACTCAGCTGCACACGCTGGTAACGGGATCCCTGAGATGCTGCTCGTGGAACTGGGCTCATTTTCTGCCTGCATGAGCTCTCCATTCACCACCAGCTCTGCACTCCCAGCCACAGCAGGCCAGCAAACAGGCCCTTAAATACTAGAAGTCGTTGATATTTTTAATCCAGTCACCACAGCTTTCCCTTTCCCACAGGAAATCACTGAAGGCTTTGATTAGGTGAGTTGCTCAAACGCTGTCTTAACCTGAAGGGAGCCTACAAGGAAGATGGAGAGGGATTTTTTACAAGAGCATGGAGTGACAGGACAAGGGGGAACGGCTTCACACTGACAGAGAGGGGGGTTAGATGGGATATTAGGAAGAAAATCTTCCCAGTGAGGGTGGGGAGGCCCTGGCACAGGTTGCCCTGAGATGGGAATGGGATGGGCTTTAATGTCCTTCCAACCCAAGCCATTCTGTGACTCTGTGACAAACAGCTCAAGCCTGCAGTGCACTTCCACCAGCAACAGAACACTCAGGTGGGAACAGAATCCCTCCTTCCACAGCCCCAATTTCCAATCCTACAATGCTTGGTCTGGAAATGAGGATTTCTTTTTATCACCAAGAAGGAAGTTGACATCCCTCCCCTAAACCCCACCTCTGCTTTCAGCTGGCAATGCTTTCTGCAAGGAACCAGCACAGCCCTGTGCATGACTAAGGGCCCTGCCCCCAGAGCAGCCTGAGGGGAGACAGTCCCTTTTCCACTGGATCCATTCCCAAACCTGTTTCCCATGTGGCTGCTCAAGGTCTGTTCTGTCACAGCCCAGGACAGGCAGTGCCAGCCAGGAGCTGGGGAAGGGTCTGAACAAGATCATGGATGAATTCCTGCTCCCAGTTCCAGAGGAAACAAATGCCCCCAGTTAATACCAGAATCAGCACAGGCAGGAACAAACTTCCTGAGAGTGTAGGAGCAGATAAAGATAAAAATAACAAAGTCAACCTGTCCTTGCAACGGAAAAGCACTGAAAACCAACTCTGTGGAGCAGCACTAGTCAGAAAGTCCTGCAAGGAGCGTCCTTGGAGAGATCCCATTTCCCAGTGATGGTTTTGGGTTGTTATCACCTGGTACCGACACACGATGTCTCTCTCGGGCTCCTTTTCCCCACACTGCCTCCTCCCTTCTCCCTAATTAAACGGGATCTCTCTATCAGTAATTGACTCGCAGTCCCCCCGCTCTGTCGAGGCCACTGCACAAGCAGAAGTTGTCACACTGCTTTATCCTAATGATCTGGTGGCAGAGTGTTTGATCTAATTAACGCACACAATTAAATTACTCCTTTTCTGGAGTACTGTAATAAGAAGACAGTAGTTAGAAAACACTGTCAAAAATAAAAGCACCCATTTATAACACTGTGCTACAAGGGATCAGCTCCAGGAACTTCCACACTGGTTCCGGGCAAAGTGCTCTCAGTGTGGCAGACTCACAGAAAATCCAGCAAAGGGAGGATAAAATTGCCTTGATCGGTGTCTGTGTGAATTTGTGTTTGTGTGGAAAGTCTCCCAGGCGGGCAGGATGGTTAATGGCAGTAAAAGCAATTTAGTTGCAATAAATTTCAGCTTAAGAAACATCCAAAAGGGCCTTCTCAAAAGCAGAACTACAGCAGGGAACAGTGGGAGTTCAAACCTGATCAACAGCCCTGTGGAAAAGGATATATTTTCTGCTTCTCCTCGTTGTACAACACATCTACCAGCTGGATGACGTTTTTGTGCCGTAATCGCCGCAGGAGCTGGATTTCCCTGCAGGAAGAGACAAGGAAAAAGTTATGTTGAAAAAGCTTATTCCCAACTCCATTTCTTCCAAAATTTCACCCAAACTTAATGGCTCAGAGACCTGAACTGAATCCTGCGTTGGTGGGGAATAAATAAAGTAAAACAGTGAGGAGCCACCTTCCCTTGGCTCGGGGAACAGCCCCTCGAATGTCACCTCCTGTCAGCTGCTCTGATCTCTGTCTCCAGGGATTTTGTACCTGCCCCAAACCACAGTTTAGTCTCTTTTGCATTAAACTCAGCCTGCAAAATCCCACTGGATGCCAGCTGTGGAGAAACAGGCAGAGCAGGACAGTCAGGTCAGGGTGGTTCTGTCAGGGCCTGGCAGTGCAGGTCCTGCTTTTCACTTTGTTCTGCTGCTGCTCCGTCCTGGGCTGTGCTGAGCTCCCAAATTCTCCTTCCCAGCTGGGACTGTGCTGAGCTCCCAAATTCTCCTTCCCAGCTGCCTTCCAGAGCCATTTGGCGAGTGCTTTAAGCGGTGTGGTCACACTTCATCAGCTCGGGCTCTGGGAAGCAGCATTACAAGGAATTCTGAGCACAGCTTGGGAAGTGAGAGCCCCTGCCCAAAGCCAGCTCAGAGCCCCTCACGGGCATAATTAGCAGCTCCAGTAACGAGCTGGAGCCGGCACAAAGGCTGAGCAACAACCAGGAGCTGCTCCTTGGAAAGGTTTCTCTGATGCAGGAGTGCAAGGAGAATCCTTACTGATCTTTTAAGGGTGCCTGAGCAGTGTGAGTTATTTCACTACCAAAGTTGAGGCCAGAGACTCCTCCTTTCTCAGCTCTGGATTTAGAAGAAGCCACCAAGAGCTGAGCAGAGACCCAGGATACCACGGCAAAGCTGAAGTGTTCTGTGGACACGGCAGACAGGTCTAATTATAGGAATGGCCAAAGGGCTGAAGTGGATTAAATTAGCACAGGAACTGCAGCCAGTGTCAGTGTGGGGCTGAGGAGATCCTGCAGCGTGGAGGGAGAGGGCCGAGGGCTCCAACCAGGGCTGCCAGAGGGGAGCAAAGACACTCCAACAAAACTGCTTTAAGGCCCAAATGTTGGGAACACATTGAAAATCCTGATCCCAACAGCTCACTCCCTGTAATACAGCTCGGAAGCACAAACACTAATTCCTCCCTCCTTCAATGGACTAATAAATATCTCATATTTCTGTAATGATTTCCCTCCCCCCAGGAGGCCTTTGTGAACCAATCCGAAATGCCAGAGCAGTGCCCCCACCCCTGGGGCAGAGGCCAAGCAGTCCTTTTCCCAGAGGAGAGATTACTTCTATTTTTAGCCCCTCTTTTGCTCTGGAATGCCTGAGGAGCAGGGACAGCCAGCCCAGTCACCTCCAATCCCATTTTGCTTTGCAAACCCCTCGAGGAGGGGAACATAGGTCTCACCTCCTCAGAACGGGCCTAAATTTGATTTTTTCTTCCAAAATTAACACCAAAACCCCACCACAGCCCACTGCAAGTGTGTGACCAGACAGACAGCCAGAGGGCAGGGCCTGCTTCCAAGTACAACCCCCTTGGAGGGAGACAAGGAGGGAAAAGACCTTCTAACTCGAGCTCTGTCAGATCCATTAAGCTCATCCTGGCAGATTAAGACTTATCCCCTGCAAGGTACCTGCTCTGGCAAATAACAGGGGGTGTTGCTGCTCAGAACTGTAAATAGCAAAGCTGCCTCCTTGTTCCATGTGCCACACCATTTTGGAAGATGCCAAAGGCAGCCCGGAAAGCAGAAGTTCCTTCCTGGACATCTCCACTGTGAGATCCAGCATTCTTCCTACAGCTTGTTCCCAGCCATTCCTGCCTAAACAAAACCCAGCAACACAGCCAAAAGATTCATTCCCTTCCTTCGGTTCACAAGGTTCTTTCCACAACATCCTGAAAGCTTAGGAAGTGCAGCACCTGCTCCAGGACCGTGTGAGCCCAAGGGCTGTAAGAGCCAGGAAGAGCTCGGTGTCGCTTTTTCTCTTTCCTAGTCCCAAGGGTCCATTCCACATCCTGCTCCTGCAGGGATGTCTGGCATCCCAAGCGCTACATCCATCACAACCTGTGCTCTTCCACGGATTACAGCTCCCAGCATTTCACCTCTCAACCCAAGCACACATCCAGCTCAGCAGAGAAAGTCCTTGAGCCACGCGGCTCCGGAGGGAACACGTGTCCGGGGAGGAGGGATCAGCCTGTTCCCACCTGAGCCCACACCTCTGGGGCTTCCAGCAAGTCCTTCCCCAGCAGAGCTGTCCCTGTTTGGAGGTTCCAGCTTGGGACATGCAGACCCCGGGAACAAACTGTCACGGCACAGCCCCACGACCCAAGTTAACCCCCCGAGGAATTCCAAGGAGCACAAATTCCAACCTGAGCAATTGCTGAGGTGGTAAGTACAGCACAGGGCACTTGGGATCCCACAGAGCCCCAAACACTTAATTAACGTGTGAGACTATTAGCACACGGCGTTATTAAACCTCTGCTGCTGCAGCCACAGGCTGCCAGGTTTTCCTGCCTCTTTTTGGCGATCCCACTAAACTCCTTTTTTGCAGGGATGAGCTCCAGCAATGTCTGCCAGACTGAGCCACCTCCACCTGCTCTACAGAGAAATGAAGAACCTTCCAATGGATTTAAGGAAACTGTGTCTTACAAGTTTAAGCCCTCAGCATCTTCTCCAGAACTCAGAGGGCCCTTCAGGACTCATTTTCCTGGGCCAGAAGTGGAGTATTTTGGGGTACAGAAAAATCATTCAATTCGATGTAAGTCCCAAACACATTTTAGCTGTAATTTCTGGGTCTCCAGAACACCAGGAGACAGGGCTGGGGCAGGGATGAGGCTGTGGCCTGGGATATCAGCAAGGAGTGACCCAAGGACGGCATTAACATCCTATTTCCAGCCGCACATCTCCAGGTGCCCAAGGCCCAGCTCAGACCTGTATGATCCTCCACAGCTCATTACTGCACTCTCATTACTCCCTGTGTGTTACTGCTCATGGAATTACCCGAGGGCCACAGTCTAGGAACCGTTTTCCAGGGAATTCCTTGGATGACATGCTATCAGCACAGCTGAAGCAGCACTGAGGTGCCCTGTGAGGGGGCAGAGGCACGAGCCCACCACAGTAACACAATCACCTCTGCCCAACAACCCGAGCCTCACGAGCAGCTTTTCCCTGGGTGGCAGGAAACACTGGAAACCACTCCAGTGATCCGATTCCAAGAGAGAAAGTACAACCTGACGGTGTGATCCAGCCCACAAGCCGATTTCCTGCTGTTCTGTGACCCGGGAGCAGTTTCTGGGCATAACCTCCTTGAAGCTGCTCCACCACAGCTGCCCAAAGTGAGATTCCAGTGCAGTCTGGCCACAGCTGACATTGTAACATTGATGTCAGTGTCCTGTCCAGCACCACCTGGAGACCCCACAGCACTTTGTTGCTCCCACACTGACCACTCCAACACCTGGGTTTGGTCACATATCTCCACACTCAGAGCAGACACAGCTTTCACTCCCTGTCGCAGCAGTGCTGAAGGGTTCTGATAAGCTCAGAGTGCCACGGGCCCAGAGGGCCACAAAATACAACAGTTTGCCTTGAAATTGCCCACTGAAGCAGCAGATAGAGCACATGGATAGGTGGGCAGAGAGAAAAGGACGAGGGGACAGAAATAGGAACTTGAACTAAAGTAAACCCTGGGTACAAGACAAGACCTAAAATCTGCCTCGGTGTTTTGGAGCAGGTGGGGCTGAGCCAGGAAATGTCCACAGAAAACACATCTTAATAACTCCCTTAATGACCTGTCTGATACTCACAGCCCCACTCTGGGCATGAATAAAATTTCCACAGAGTTCACCTCAGGACACAGGAGCATTCCCATGGCTCTGAGAGCAGGGAACTCTCCTGATGTGGGCAAGTTCTTTTTATCTAATTTACATTAAAAGTTTCCCTAAGGAGGAAACTACCTCCACGTTCCCCAGTGGCAGCTCTGGATGTGCCCGTGGAGGGACCCAGGGACGGGGCACTCAGCCTCTACCAGAAAAACAAGAAACATTTTATTACATATTAACCAAGTTTGCTCGATCCTGAACCTGAGCCAGCAAGGGAGAGACAGCGAGGTCCCAGCCTTGGGATGTGACTGTTCCTCGGCCAAGGCTGTCAAGAAAGGTTGGAAGGCAAAGTGAGAAAGCTCCCTGACAGCAGTGCTGGGACAGGATGTGAAATATCCCACAGCTAAACTGGGAAATCAAACTGAGGGACAGACACAGGACTCTGCAGGTCAGGGCTCATCCGTAGTGGAACACCATAAGAGTCTCCTCGAGCTCTCAGAGTTCTCCCTCCCAGCCCAGATAAACCCTCATGGGTTGTTTGGGCTGCAGAGGCTCCTGCACGGCTGATAAGCAGCTCCTGGCAGCTGCTGCAAGATCCCAGGAAGGGAAAGTTCCCACACCAGCCCCACGGATCCAGCCCCGCATCCGGCTTCTCCTGGGGTTCACTTCCATCAGGGCTTAGTGCCCTGAGTAACCAGGTGTGTCAGAGGCACAGAGAGACAACAACCCTTGGCCCCATTTTACAGTCACAGAAATCAGCTGGGGAGAGCCTTGAGTTACCTGCCAAGCACCTCAGAAATGAAGCCAAGGAAAAAACCCCAAACTTCCTGTGCCCATTGGGTGTCCTGTACACTGGATCCCATCCCAGGCACCCTCCACACGGGTGGGAGTAGGAATTGCCACCCCAGAGAGCTCCAGGGCCTTTGGAACACCCCTGGGCAGGTACAGGAATAACCCTGACTGTGACGACACCGGGTGTGTTTGTGTCCCCTCACCTTTCCCAGCCAGCAGCACCTGGGCAAGGTGAGACCTTACAGAGGGACTGCTTTAGGAAACACCATTTTATCCATCAAACAACACCAAAGTGGTGTATTCCAGACTGTCCCGGCCCTTGGGAGCCCGTCCCTTCCCTGTGCCCAGCCTCACCCGGAGCGCTGGCTGCTGTTCAGAGGGAAGAGATTCCTGAATACCTGTGGATTAAGAAGCACTTCCACAGCAGAACCACGCTGTCAGCTAAAACACAGGAGCTCAGCTGGAAAACAAGGACCAAGTTCACCCCGTCAGCTCCCAGAACTCTTTACTCACTTTTTCACGTTGGCCTCCCCGTTGGGGATCCGGCGCAGCTTCTTCTTCTTCAGGATCTTCACAGCTCTCCTGCACAGGGTCTCTGAGTCCAGCATCTCCTTGACTTTGCCGTAGGAGCCCTCTCCCAGCAGGTCTCCCATGAGGTACTTGCCGATGAGCTTGGCCCGTTTGCGCCGGGGCTGGTAAATGACCTCGGTGGAGTCGATGCGGTGGATGAACGTGTCCATCCCCACCGACATCAGCTCGCTCTCCGCAAACATTCCCAGCTGCTGGGGCTCCTGCAGATCCATCCTGGATTAAGTTCCTTAACCTGTTTTTTCCTTAAGCGCCCAGGGCTTTAATCCTGTTTGTTAGTTTCCAACACTCCCTTTTACTCCTTCTCGGAAAAAAAATATCCAGAAGATTGTACAAACATGAATAATAAAAAAAAAAAACAAAAAAACAAACCACCAACCAAAAAAAGAAGGGGGAAAAAAAAAAGAAAACCAAACCTAAGAGCTGCTTCCAGGTCAGTTGGATGCCAAAAGATCCCGGCCTGGCTCCAGAATGTCTTTGAAAAAGAACATAAATCTGTGATGGGACACACTCAGTTTGGGACTCGCTTTGCTTCCAACCCGGTCCCGCTGCCGGGGGCTCTTCCCAGTCAACTGGCCTTGACTGGGCCCAGTTTGATCCTGCAGTGTTAGGTCATCTCCAGGCCGTCAGGCCACCCCGTGGAACCAGAGCAGCTCCCAGTCCCTCTCGTGACTTTCCATCCCTAGGAGCTCATGGTTCCCAGCCGGGGTGGGAAGGTGTGCTCCCGCCGCCCTCCCGGGAGCACGGGGCGGAGGGAGGGGGTTCAGCCGTTGGGGAGCTGGAACCAAGTTTCCTTGAAGGAGTTTTCCGAAACAATTCTCGCGTCTTCGCTTTCGCCTACAAAAGTTTGAGGCCTTCGGTGCCTACCGAGAGCTCCCGGGGGCATCCTTCATCCACCGGGATTCCGCCTGGCACATGATGTGTCACCACCTCTGCTCCGGGTGTCAGCGGTGCAGGACGACACAACCCACCCCCGGCCCCGCCGACCCCGGGGGGGTCAGGGGGACTCTCTGCCCGGTGCCCCAACACCCGGCTCCTCCCGGGGGGTCGGGGGGACCCTCTGACTGATGCCCGGCCCCTCACGGAAGGGGGTCGGGGATGCCCACCCGGCCCGGGCGGTCCCTCCCGCACCTCCCACAGGTGTCACCGGGGCAGGGAGGACACAGCGGGAGGGGTGACAGGGGACAGGACACTTTTAGTGCGACAAAATCAGCGCCGGAGCCGGAACGGGACGGACTCCCGGCGGGGGGGTTCGGTGACCTCCGGGCCCTTCCCGGCCCGGGCCGGGTCCTTCCCCGCAGGCAGCTCCGGCCGCTCCCGCCGGCCCGAACGGTGAACTGGGGGAGGGGGGCGGGCGGCCGAGTCCCCCCTCCCCACCGCCGGGCGGGGGAACCGGGCCGGGCCCCGGCGCCGCGCTCCGCCCCGCC
>VZRQ01009385.1:86279-136359 GCA_013397975.1 Machaerirhynchus nigripectus | reverse complement strand
CTGCGGGGCGCGGGGCGGGCTCGGAGCAGCCTGTGGAGGCGGCAGCGCCGGCCCCGCTCCCCCCGCGCTTTGGCCGTCCGTGTCCCCCCACGCGTGTCCGTCCCGCGAGTGGAGCGGGCCCGGGGGGGCTCGGCCGGGGCCGCTCGGGGCTGTACCGGCACCGGCTGCGCGTGTCTGCATCGGAGAGAGCCGGAGATGCTGCGGAGCCTCTGTAACCCCGATCCCAGCAAAGCCCAGACCTCTCCAACCCTGTCCGAGCCGGGTCTGGACAGGGAATTGCCGCGGCACAGCCGGGGTGGCCACAGCCAGCGATCCCTCGTGTTTCTGGCTCCCTCTTCAGCTGCTTTTCCACGGAGCGCTGTAAAAACTGCACAGCGATCACAGAATCATGGAATGGTTTGGGTTGGAAGGACCTCAAAGCTCATTCAGTTCCACACCCTGTCATGGGCACGGACACTTTCCACTATCCCAGGTTGCTCCAAGCCCCGTCCAGCCTGGCCTTGGGCACTCCCAGGGATTGGGGCAGCCACAGCTGCTCTGGGCAAGCTGTGCCAGAGCCTCACCACCACTCTCACAGGGAAGGCTTTCCCAATATCTGATCCAAACTTCCTCTCTGTCAGTGTGGAGCCATGAATCCATCATGCACCGAGCTCCTGCTGTGGTGCAGCCCGTACTGGCCCAATTCAGAGCCTCTGCAATAGGGAACAAGTGCTGTCAGACCATTAACTGGGCTGGTACCGGAGGCTTCACCTTATTAAATACTAGTTCCAGGTCTAAAACTGCTCAGAGTAACCCTAAATTCCAGTGTAAGAGCTGTGGCTCCCCCTTAGCAGGCTCGATTTACAGTGAAAATGAGATGGGCTGGGCTGGGCAGGTCCTGCAGGTTCAGCACTGGCATCCCAAAGCTGGGATCCAAACCCCCCAGAGGGTTTTCTGGTCCGTGCACTGCCCTTGGGGTGAGGCTGTGCCTCCTTGGGGCTGTTCCAGCTGCACATCATCCTCGTGTCATCGGAGCATTGAGCTCATCCAGAGCCATGCAGGAAAGGCTGAACCAAAAGCAGCTGGTGGTGGGAATGTTTCAGTGGCAAATGATGTGCTGATATTGTTGCTGTGGGGTTTGGGAGTGCTGCGTGTCCCGTGCAGCACTGCCAGGTTTTGCAGAGCTCCATAAGCTGCCAGCTGGAGCCTTTGGAAGCCTGAGCTCTGTTATCTCTGCCACTGGCTCTTTTCGTTGATGGGGGTCTGTTTGTTGGATGTTTACACCCTCGTTTTCCTAAATTAAGCCTGTACCTGTGTCATTCAAACATTGCTGGGAGGTCTCTGCACGGGAGAAAACCGCACTGTGACTTGTCACCATGAGAGTCTGGATCCTTCAGGAAAGCCTTCCAGGCCTAGCTGGGAGGTTTATACTCGCCTGAGACATTTTTCTGTTTAAAACTTAAAACTCTGAAGTCGTTTTTGGTTACACGACCGAGGTCTGCACAAGTGTGGGCGTGATCAAGGTGAACGCACGCCTCTCACGGAGCAGGTGCACGCTGAGCCTGCCTTTAGGCTGCCCTGATCCGTAGGGAAGTCGGCTTTGAAGTCCTGGAGTGGTTTTTCCACCACGAGTGGCTGCGTGTGAAACAGAACGTCAGGACCTGCTCAGGTCCAAAGGGTTTCTCCCAAGTGTCTCCTGGGAGAGAAACTGGGGAAGAAGTGTAAAGAATTTGGGACCTGCATTTTGCTGGCTCCTGACCTCGCTTAGCCACGTTCTTTGTGGAAGGGGAGGAGCCCCAGTGCTCCCAGTGCCTTGCTCAGGCTCTGCCCCATGCTGGGGAGTGTCCAAGCCCCTGTTTTTGGGAACATTCCATGTCTGAGCCACTGCCTCAGCCCTAGCTCTGCTTTGCAGGATTGTGTTTGTGGTTTGGGAATGTCAGTGCTGGGTGTGTGAGGGTGATCCCGGCAGGGCTGTGTGTCCTTTGGGAATGTCAGTGCCACGTGTGTGAGGGCGGGTGATTCCTGCAGGACTGTGTTGGCTGTGGGAATGTCGGTGCTGGGTGTGTGAGGGTGATGCTGGGTGGACTTACACAGGAATGTGCCGAGTTCCTTGGCAGAGCGTGGGTGGTTTTTGGGGAAGCATTTCTGCCCTGTCCAGAAATAGTCCTGTGTGTTCTCCCAGGTGGAAAAGCAGGGACAGGTGGAATCTACCTGTGGGGGGGACAGTTAATATTTTCTTGTAAAGGGGACTTTTACCTCCAAAAAGCTGTACTTGATTGGTTTCCCCCTGCGCGGTCTGAGTCTCAGACGAGGAGCAGTGAGCACTGCTCTTCCTTTTCCCCTCTAGGAGCTCTGCTGTCCTTGGAGGGCAGACATGTTCTTTTGCCTGCACCACCACAGCTCTTGCGAGAACCTCTGGAATGATCCAGATTTTTCTTCCCTTTCCTTACAGACTTAACTCCCACAGTTAATCGGTCGCATGGATTGTTCCACGCTGCAGCTCCTGCACTGACTTGTGGTGCCCAGGTGATGCCAGGGTTTGCCCTGGAGCCTGGCAGTGCCATACCCAGCTCCAGAGCTGCAGTGCCTGTGTCCCAGGAACCTTTTCCATGCTCAAAGCATTCAGGAGATCAGGGTGGCTCAAAGTGCTGGCTTAGGATGCCCTGAAACGATTCCGTTTTTATCACCCGTAATATGTTTTCTGCTCTGGTGCTCTCCTTTGCGCTGGTGACGGGACTGAGTCCCATTCCCATCCGCTTGTTTGGTCTAAACTTCCCAAAAATATGTCAAGGAGAAGCGTGAAAGAGGAACTTGAAGGTGCCCGGGTGCTTGAGATGTAAAACTGGCTGTTCAGAGTTCCGTAGTGTTGAGTTCCCGTTTCTTTGGGGCCGTTACATCCTGACTGTATCCCACAGAATTCCCTCCAGCTGCAGCTCCGGTGGGTGCCCGTGCTGGGGGCTCATGAGTGGGTGCAGCAGGGTGGGGACACTTTGGGGCTCCCCCTCTGCTCCGTGGGGGTGGGCAGGGCGAGGGGAACTGATCCCCGAGCAGGAGGAGGAACAGGATCGCATTCCCAAGGTGTTTTCGTTGTTCCCAGCGCGTGGCAATTCACGATCGGCAGGTTTGGCTCTGGCTGCTCCAGGCATGTCTGTGGGTTCCTGGCTGCCTTCCTTTAGCAGAGGCAGTTTACAATACACCGACAAAGGCTGGAACACAACAGGAGGAAGTGCTGGCTGCACTTACTGGGTTGTTTTCACCTCTCCTGATGTCAGTTATCAGTGATCCGAGCCCTCAGCCCCGGCTCTGTCCATCCTGGTTACTGCACAGCAGTTCTTTGTGTGTTCCCAATTGGAATTTTCCTGCTGGAGTGCTGGTGTGAGAAATGCCTAAAAAGCTCAAGTTGTTAAAAGCTGGAATTTGTGCTCTGTAACCTCCAGACGTGATGAATTCCAGAGGAATTCCAGGCTGGAGCTGCCCCTTAGTGCCTGTGCTGACAGCAAACCTTTAAGCAAACTGGAATATTGAAACTGTACTGGAGCTCAGTGATAGGATGAAATCACTCAGGGGCTTCGTCATCCTGTGCAGGGAGCTGCTTTCACTTTCAAACCTGGGCTGCCTGGCCAGGAAGGAACACGTCCGGTGGGATTTTTAGGGTCGTGCCCTCCCTCTGGATCTGGGGGATTGCTGCTCTTCCATAGCGCTGCTGCAAGAAAACGTGACTGAAGTGGTTGAAGCTGGGAACGGTCTCTGTGTGCTGCTGCTGCTGCCGTGGGCTGGGCTTTCCTCTCCCAGCCCTCTCCCAACACCAGTGCTGGGACCGGGAGCCTCGTCTCCGGGGATTTGCCATAACAGCGGAAGCTGCTGCTTGGTCGGAGTATGTTTGGTAAGAGAAGTGGTGGAAAAACACTTAAAAGGTTTGCTGTAGTGGTTCCCTGGCGTGTGTGGGCCTCTGTGTTATCAGTGTTTACTGTCACGGCAGCAGGGTGGGATGTGGAAGTGGAAGCACTTTGGAACTTGCTGATTTTTATGGTTTTCCGTGGTGTGGCTGCCTGGGATGGGCACAGATCGAGCGCTGTTCCCACTTCTCTGTTCTTGTGCTGGATGTTATCCTGCTGTCCTCGGGCTCTCTCAAGTCTCTGAGTCTGTATTTAGTGAGTTTTTAATTTAGTTTTTTCTTGGAATTTGGGTGTGTAAGCTGGACAGCAGCCCTTGGCACAGCCCCTGGAGCGTGAGCTTGGAGGGAGAGCTGGGCCGGCCTCCACGTTCATCACCAGGAGCTCATTTTGCAGCACCAAGATTTGGCAGGTGCAGGCTGGATTTTGGGATGTCCAGCAAGTGCTGGTGCCGTTCTCCTGGTATAAGGAGTTCCCTCAGCATCCTCCAGGACTGAGGCGTGGCTGGAATGGTGCCAGCTGTAGAGTGAACTCTCGGTGCCTCTTTTCCCCCCCCGTTCTCAATGATTGGATGATTTTGCAGTTGCACTACAGCCCCCCACAAACCAAGGCCCAGAGCGCTCCGGCTTTCTTGCAAAGCAGTTTCCCTTCGTTTTGCCAGTGGGCTGTGATCTGTTGTGCTGGAGTTTTCTTAGGGAACTGGTGCTGCTTTAGAGGCAGGCTCTGCCCTGTGGGGCCCACCAGTGAGATCTGGTGGTGTGAGACACGGGCTAATGCAGAGCAGGCATGGAGGGATTCTGGTATTGATTTTACCCTTCCGAAGTTCCTTTGGATGTGTAAGTAAAGCTTTATATTTGCTGCGGCTCTTACGGGAATCAGTGCTGCTGATTTCCTCTCAAAAGCTGTTGCAAATAGGGGCAAGAAAAAAAAAAAAAGCAGCAAGACCCTTGAAGTGTGGTGTGAGGAAGAGTCTCTGGGTTTTACAGACACCACACCAGTCGGTGGCATTGACCCTGGGACCAGCAAACCTCAGCCCTACTTGGGTACAGCTGAGCAGGAGTTGAAGGGAATCTTTGCGTAATAGAAAAGGGAGACCTTTTCTCCACAAAAAAACCCCCAAACAATCCCTTTGGGAGGTCTGCGCAGCATTCCGTAGGTGGGATGGGAATGTTGAACTCTGCTTTTCGCACAGAAGGTCCTCGGAACACGAGGGCTTCGCCTGTGGCTCCACCACGGGATCAGTGTCCGGGCTCTGGGGTCCTGGCTGGGGGGTCCTGGCTGGTTCCTGCGGTCCCTGCAGCCCCCACACGAGCCCTGCCCAGAGGGCACTGCTGGCACAGCTGTGGCACCACGGGAAGGCGGAAAGAGTCACTTGAATTTCACTTTCCATTGCAAACGCCGCAGTCGTTTTGTCTGCCGCGAGGTCACTTGTTTTTGAAGGGCCTCGGAGTCAGAATTGGCTTTTCAAAAATACTCCTGGTAGCAAATGGTGTTTCCTGAATGATCAAAGGTGGCTCTTTTAAATTACAGCTTTGGTCTGTGCTCTGTGGGTGTTGTGTGTGGCTGGATTGCTCCATCCAAAGGTTTTGGCCACTTTGATTTTCTCGGCTTCTGGGGAGGGTCAGGGAAGGCAGAAAGGGGCAAAGAAAGGTTCAGTGGAAGTAAAGACATCGCTGATGCTTTTCTCTGCTTCTCTTGGTGTATAGATTGCTTTCACCAATTGTTTTTTCTTTTAATCCATTAAATCCAGTTGGAAATTGGTTTTCTTTGGGATTGTGGAGAATTTGGAAGAAAATTAATCAGTTTGGAGGTTTTCACTGAGAAGCTGTGCCGGAGGCAGCGTGTTACTGTGCGGTGAATCCTGCCAGGACAATGCTCCTGCACTGGATCCCCTTTTGCTGGCAAAAGGGAAAGTGCCAGAATCGGATAAATTCAGGAATTTGTAGCATTAATACTATGAATTTCAAACGAGTAACAGGGTTTTATTGGGTTCCACTGGTGTGGGAAAGGTCTTGGTGCACAGAGACATCTGCCTTGGAATTGGGGAGACCTCGGTGTGCCACGGGGTGGGAGATGAGCGTTCACTGCTGGCTCAGCAGTGTCCCACCTCCAGAGCATATTTTTGGGAAAACAGGCGATTTGGGGGAATTGATTACCAGGAGCCTGCACACGAGTGCAGAGTCTGCTCGTACATTAGATAAGAGAATTCCTCAGGCTGAGCCCAGCTGTGTGTGCAGTGACCCGGGTGATCTTAGGGACCTGCGGGGCTCCCGTGGCGTGAAAGACAGGAGAGGTGTGTTCCAGTCCCAACCTGGGTGAATTCCAGGTGTGGTGGTAATGGAGAGCTCTGTTTCCCATAAAACCCTCTCTTTTCTCAAGAGGCAGCAGCATTTCACAGGCTGGTGGCTGTTTGCTCATCTCTCAGCTATGCTGAAGCTTACAAGTGTTTCTTTTTCTCCCCACCTCCCCTTTCACAAAACCTAAACGTGCCTTTCTTTCCCAGCCCAGGACATGGTGCAGGGTGAAGAGCACAGATAAAGACGCTCCCACCGCTCACTCCGCAGCCTGTCCCACCCTCCCGAGGACTCCATGCGGCAGGACACGGGCTGATGCCCTCAGCTCACCCCGCCATGGACGGGGGGAACAGCTTCCCACAGCACCAGCAGCCGGGCGACGCCGTCTGCGGCATCCCCGGCCTCCGCTCCCAGCTCGCCGTGCCGGCCGTGGAGGTGAGGCCCTGCAGCTCCTGGGAAGGGGGAGGCTGACCCCAGGAGGGGTCTGGGCAGAGCAGTCCGGCCTGGTAGATCCTGGGAGTTCTGGTCCATGTTTACAGATTTCCAGACTTCCCCAGCAGCTGTGCAGGGGCGTGCAGGATGGATCGGGGGGGTTGAGGTTGAAGTGGGGAGGGAAAAGCAGGGCTGTGATTAAAACAAGGCTTCTGAAAGCTGCTGGGTGCCAGCTCCTGGGGAAAGACTGAAGAGTCCTTCAGTGAAAAGTGGGCCCAGGATTGCAGACCTTGTTCCTACCCCAGCACATCTCTCCCAGACGTGTGAATCTGTGCGCGGGTCCAGCTGTCCCTGTTTCCAGAGCAGCAGAGATAAATAAGTTGTATTTGTCCTGATATAGCTGCTAAAACCAGACCAGGTCCCTGATGCATTTGTCCGACGGGGCAAAAAGCAAACCCTGTCCCAAAATAGCTGACGTGTTCCTGGAGTTTTCTCTTCCCGTTTCAAATTCTGGAATGTGTCACATGCAGGGACACAGAGGTTCAAGCGAGGCCCAAGTGCCTGTTGCTTCAAGTACAAGGTTTCATTGCTTTGGGCACACAAAGAACAGATTAAAGGCTGCTGTGGAGCTGAGTAAGGAGATACTGTGTTCTCTCCCTGATTTTACTGGTATGAGCTGAGCTAAGAGCTTCCCGTTAACTGGAGACTGTTCAGGGAAGTGGGAAGACAAAAGGCACAGAAGGACATTTTTGGGTGTGACCTCTGCCAGCAGATTTCAGGTTATTTGGTTGGTGCTGACATCCCACAGAGACTGAATCATGGAATCATGGAATCATTGAGGTTGGAAAAGACCTTCAGGGTCATCAAGTTCAATCTGTGACTGGTCCCCACCATGTCACCAGACCAGAGCATTGAGTGCCACGTCCAGTCCTTCCTTGGACACCTCCAGGGATGGGGTCTCCAAACCTCCCTGGGCAGCCCCTTCCAGTACCTGACCACCCTTTCCACGAAGAAATTCTTCCTGACGTCCAACCTGAACGTCTCTTGGCACAGCTTGATGCCATTTCCTCTTGTCCCTTCAGAGTGTCCTGTGAAAGGGCTGGGGAAGGGGACTGACCCTGGTGACCATCTGGGGACAGTGATGGGGGGAGCAGGTTCCAAAGCTGAAACTGGAGTCCTGCTCGTGAGACAAGGAGCCACCTCTGCCCCTGGGCAGCGCTGAGGGAGGGAAGCCACGGGCCTGCCCTCGGGTCTGCAGCCCCAGGTAACAGTTCCAGGCCTCTGCTGCTCTAACTGATGTGCCTTCTCC
Organism: Machaerirhynchus nigripectus; assembly: GCA_013397975.1. Lineage (NCBI taxonomy): Eukaryota > Metazoa > Chordata > Aves > Passeriformes > Dicruridae > Machaerirhynchus > Machaerirhynchus nigripectus. Next base: position 128,452 of record VZRQ01009385.1, on the reverse strand, counting down.
TTGCAGAATTCCATGCTGGCCGCCGACTCGTGGAGTAGCTGCTACCCAGTCTCTTTCCCAACCTCGTCTTTCCCAAGTGAAAACCAGTGAGTGCTGTTCTTCTTTGTCTAATCCCCTCTGCTCTTGCACACCCCGTGATTCAACTGTTTCTTTACTGCTTTCCATGTTTACTTTATTTCACGATCTGATGGGGAAATAATTGCATCATTCACTGATCTTGTGGCATTTCAGACACGGCTGCAGCTTGGAAACAGCAGCAAACAGCTTTTTGTTTTGAAAAACAGGAGAAAACCTTTGTTTTCTGGTAAACCTGGAGGGTGCAGTAATGGAGGAACAGCCTTGGTTTAGCCTGGATTTGTAACACTAATGGAATTTTTAACAGATCTGGCTGAGCAAACACACTGGTCAGTCTCTAGCTTTGCACAGATGTGGAGGAAGGTGTTACCTGTACCAGGTGTCAGGTTTTGGGTGAGGTTAAAATCCTCTGCTGTGTCACTGGAAGTGGCTGACACTATGGGCCGTGTCATGTCTGTACTGAAAAATGTTGTTTTCTGTTTTCCCTCTTTACAAAGAACCTCCATCCTGTATCACAAGGTGGGATATGACAAATGTTTGGACAATGTAAAGCAACCTTGTGCCATCACTGAGTGACTTGGGTGGGGACTCTGGTGGGGCTGGGGGTTTGGAGGCTGATCCATGGCTGCCTCGGTCTCTGTGAATCCAGGGAGTGGCAGGGATACACAGGATGTGTTCTTTATCTAGGTCAGAGGTGGGAGGAAGGAGAATTGAAAGAAGCAGAACTTGACATCCTGAGCTAGCAACCGTGTTCCAGCTGCCTGGAATTAAACTGGGGATCTGTTGTAACCTCCCTCCTAAAGGGATTTTGGCATCTTCATGGTGGGATCCCTCCTTCCCTGTGAGGGTGTGAGTTCCAGGAGCAGTGAGGATCAGCCCCTCTGGCAGGGGGATGAGGGGACTGGTGTCCCTGTGTTGGTTCTGCTGCGCCGGTGGCCCCGGTCCCCTCTGGCCACAGCAGGAGCTGCCCGGCAGCACAGGGTGGATGGACAGGGCAGTTCCCCACGAGGAGGTACCAGAAGCTGCCCCACAGGTGCTGAGGGAGCTGAGCTGTGCCAGCTCCTCCCCACAGGAGACTTCTCAGATCCATTCAGGCCCTTTGCTCTCGGCCAGCCCGGCTGATTGGAAGGGGCCGTGCTTTTTTGAGCAGGATTCCTGTAAATTACACGTTGTGAATCCTCTGGAGAGCTATAACAGAATTTCTGTTTTGCTGCATTGAACCACAAGATTAGATTGTGTTTATCTATTGAGTTGGGTTTTTTTTTTTTTTTTTCCTCCTTGACCATTTGTTCTGGTTTTGCCCCTCACTCTCTTCCTGTTCGGTGCCGCTCGTATCAGCGCTGCCGGGAACGTTACAGCCCGATCCTGCAAGGGCATGCCTGTGTCTGACACAAACCTGGACTTGCTGCCTTTGCTGGAGTCACTTCTGGAAATGAGGCCCATTGTAGTAAAGATTTGCTAGGGAATGATTTAGCCAAGGCTGCACCTTTAGTTTCCTGTTCTTCATACCCCGGGAGCTGTAAAAATCACCTTTCAGGTGAGATTTTCCATATCTGCATTTCACAGTAAAGAAATCTGTGCTTTTTGTATTTGAAAACGGCACTGACTCTGTTTTAGGTGGATTTAGAGTGAGGGGGTTACAGGTAGGAATCCTGAAAGGAATGGAAACATTGAATGGAAACACTGAAAAGTGGGATTTTAAAGGCAGTTGTAACTGTAGCCCGTGGTGTAACACGGAAAAATGCAGCTGGCATTAGAGGTGGTGCAGGCTTCTCTTCAGAATCCTTGCAGAGAAATCTCATTTGCAAGTGGCTGTGTTTGGACAGGGCTTATTCTCATAGCAACACCTTTATCCTGAAGCAGGTTTTTCCTGTTTCCTTTCAGGAGTTCACTTTCATGCTAGGGAATTTCTTTAGAAGACCCCAAACGTGGCCTCTTTGGTTCAGATTTTCTTAACCTGACAAATGTCAACAGTGTGTTAAACCTCCCTGAAAGAACCAGGGAGGTTCAGGGCTCTGATGAGCAGCAGCTCAGCTCTTTTTTGAAGAAATTATCCCTGCAGAGCTCAGCTTCCCTTGCTGCTGGACGCTCAGCACATTCCTGGCCAGGGGGATCTGGGGCAGCCCCGTTGTGCTGTGGGATGAGGAGTCACACAGCTGCAGCAAAGCTTTGTCCCCAGTTTCCAAAACACACGACCCCTTCTCTGGCTGTTTTCATGCCGTTTTCCAGCCCTGCATGGAGCATTGCTTGCTGAAATAGTAAAGCAGGCTCTGAAAAGCACGGGTTGGTGTTTGATGGGGAAGGGAAGTGCCGGGCTTGTGCTGAGGCAGCCCATGGCCTCTAGGCTGTCCCTGATCTTCCACTGGCCTGAGATGTGAAGTCTGTGTCTCTGAGTGGAGGACAGAGGATGGAGCCTGGCCAAGACACACATGGGAGGTCTCAGACAAGTGGCACTGTGGGCCCAGAAGGGCTCTGGATGCGTTCGGTCACGGGTGAGCAGCTGGAATGCAGCGGAATTGCAACGGAGCATTCCTCTCTGGGCAGCTGGTGTGATTAAACCAGCACAAGTTTCCTTTCTGGAACCGTTTTTGGTTGTCCAGTGAACCCCCTCGGCCTCTGAGGGAAGCTGCTGACCCACGGTAGCTTCCATGGAGCAGTTTGCCAGGAGCTAAGCCCTGGAGAGGCTGAGCAGGTGGGGACAGGGCAGTTTGCTGCGGGCTGTGTTCACACCTTGGCTGTCACAGGGTCACTGACCTGATTCTTCCAGTTAAAGCGTTTTTGTCCCAGTTTAATTCAAACGAACTTGTCCATGGCTCTGTGCCAGCCCTCCAAATAAGGAGGAACAGCTTTGAGTTCTGACTCAAGGGAAGGTAAAGCCCAGCTCCAAAGGTACTGAAAGGATTTGGGGGCTTTCCAAGGAGGATCTCAGAGCGGTGCCCGGAGCTGCTGTGGGCTCTCCCTGCAAACTGCAGGAGCCAAGTGCATCTCACGCAGACAGACTGGAAGACCCAAGATTAAGGGAAACCAAATACCAACCAGAGCTGGTCATTCCACAGCAGGCCAGGGAGGTTGGGGCTCTCTTGGTCTCCTTCCCGTTACCTTGACTGACCCTTGTCCAGGCCACAAAGTGCCAGGGAAACAGGAGGGGGTGTTCACTTTTCCAGTAAAAATAGTTTTCCTACTCCTTGGTTAGTTCCTTGATGCTGGCCAAGCTCTGTCCTCGTGTGAGAGTCGGCGAGACCACAGTGGCCTCGACTTGAAAGCCTTTTAAACCAGCCTTTTCCTGTGTGGAAATACTTTCATTCCCAGAATTTATGCCCAGATTTTAATTTCCTTGGATGGATTAGGAGGAGCCGACGGTCAGGGCTGGACTGTGGGAGCTGGGATGTGCAGGTGTGTTCACAGCGGGTCTCAGGTGTCTCTGCAGCAGGTAAAGCCACGGCAGCACTGAAAAGAAGGAAGAAAAGGAAAGGAGGAAGGAGCTGTTCGTTTTTGAGGATATTATCTTTAATGATGGGAAACGAGCAGGAAAAACGTATTTATCTGAGGAGATAACTGTGCTTGCACATAAATCCACATGTAAACGTTCACCGGGTGTGTTAACGAGCTGCTGGCCACACGTGGCACCTTAATTGCTTAATAATCCTTTGGCAGCTCGGCATTCCCAGCTCCTGGGCAGGAGTTCTGTTCAAACTCTTGTTTCTCCCTGCCCCAGAGCCCCGGTCAAGTTTCTGGCCGTGGGTTCTGTGACCCTGGCATCGGGGAGAACATACAGCTCCCCACAAGGGGAAACCATCCGGCCGGGGTGGACGTCCCGTGGCTCCAGCGCCCAGGCTGTCGGTGGCGATTGCCCAAGCGGGAGCACGGCCCCTTACGGGAAGGATTACAAAGCACATTCCTCGCTCCTGCAGGAGAGGGAAAGGGCTTGTGCCTGTAATAGCAAACCAGGAGGTGGCGTGGAGCAGAGGCCAGCGGCTGCTCCTGGGCAGGAGGAAGGAAATTGGCTGTTCTTGTGCAGTTTTTGCCCCTGGCTGCCCGGAGGAAGCGGATGCTGGGCGCAGGGAGCAGGAGGAAGCTGGCATGGCCCTGCCCAGGAGGAGCAGGCAGGATCTTTGCTTTGTTCCCTTCCTAGCTGAGCAGAGATCTTGCCTTTGAACTCACACCAGTCACATCCCTAGTTCCTCTCTGTGTGACAGTTCTGGCTGTGTTTCCCTGTCCCCAACCCTTCCGTTCTGACCTGCCTTTGCGGTCTGTGAGCGGTGAACCCCCTGTCCGGGTGGGCTAACAGGGTTGTTTCCCTGTCAGAGTGTCTTTGTGGGGCTGTTTTAGGTGTTTTGTGGCCCAAACTGGCACTCAGGTGTGATGTTTCCCTGCACCTCATGTCCTTACGTGGTGTGACTGGCAGGTCCACCACACCCATCATGCTGGGGCATCCCGGGGCTTCATTCTGCTTTGTCATCAGGGCTGAAGAACTGGGTACTGCACACTGTTGTTATCTACTAAATCCTTCCTGGTTTACACAAATTGCCAGGAATTTAAATCTTGATTCAGCAGTCTTACACTGCTGAGTTTGGGAAGTGGGGTAGAACTGGCCATCTCTCTTCTGGATAATATCCATAATAACATCCCTCTCCTGTTCTCTGTGACATCCCAGAGTTGCAGCCTCACTGCTGCCAGAGGCTGAGGTGACCTGAGAAGTGCTGGGGACTGACAGTGAGTAACTGCTTCTCCCATTTCCTTACAGGCAATATTTTAACCCCCCTCAGGATTTTTATATGAATTCCATCAGCAGACCACATTTCTTGGATACAAACTATGCAACTGTGGACCCCACTGACTTCTTACCAAAAAATGGGGATTTTCCTCAGGTAAGTGCAAAGTTCCTGATGTCTTTGGGGGGAAATGGGGCTTTGGAGGGCTGGGGGTTATTTTTCAGTGTTGCCTTACAGAGGGAAAATGAAGAGATGGGCAATAAATTTGTCCAGCCCTGGACAGGAATTGTGTGCAGTTGGGATCAATCCTCTGACACCAGGAATTTGAAAAGTGTCCGTGGCTTGGTTAGGAGCTTCTCTGTGGTAAAACTGCTTCCATCTTTTAAAGGCATGTTTGGCATAAACACTGACAAGTGCTGGGGGTGGTCCTGGCTGCAGGAGGGTTCCAGAGTGTGAATTGAACTCACTTCAGACACTGCAGCTATTTCCCTCTCAAAATGCTCTTGTGGTGCACGTGCTTCCTCACTGGTTACAAGTGGTGGATTCCTGAATAGTGAATATTTAGGGATTACATCAACTCAGTGCCCAGCATTCTGAGGGTGGAGCCAGGTCAGTTTTTGCAGAGCTGCAAGTGTGGGAGGAATGAACAGCGACCCCGAGTCGCTCTGGGGACCCAGGTGAGCTCCCTCACCTCGGGCATCTCTCTGGGTGGGAAGGAGCTCTTTCCATGGACGTTTGGGAACGTTGCTCTGGCTTTTGGCAACATCTTATGGTAAGATTAGTCAGTAAAAACTGCAAGTAGTTGATATGACAGAGCTGACTTTGGAATAACTGGCTATATCCTTTCTAGGAATTCATGCAGACATTGGTGTCTGCCTGTGTACGTGTTAATTACCCCCCTTGTGTTTTTGGTGTCTTGGTGTGGCTAAAGAGAGGTTTTGACCCTCCTTGGGGCTCTGATTTTGGCAAGTTTGGATGAGCAGGTGCTGGGGATTTGTGCTTTTTGAGGTGGCCACTGGTGTGGTCCTCCCCCCAGCTCCCCATGCCTCACGTCAGGGACCCAGCTGGGCAGCCACTGGGGCAGGGTTTTCTGGCTGGATTAAACCAGATAAATAATTGAATCACAGTAGCATTGATCTCTGCCTCCTGCAGAATTAATTGTGGGAGGAATGAGGCAGAAAGGTGATCTCATCAACTTGTGAGACCATTTACCAGGCTGCGATGGGCAGGGGAGAGGGGTCCCCGCCACAGGTCTCACCTCCAGGTCTGGTGGAGTTTGGCTGATGGGCTTAACGGGAAAACGGCTTAATAATTTCTTTAACTTATGTATTTTCTAGTATCTCAGTGGTCAGTCAGCTTCCTTCCCTGCTGCAGCACAGAAATTGATCTCAGCCAGCTTGGAGGAGCAGAGTTTTGGAGATCCTTTGTGAAAGGAGATGCTTTGTGTTGGCTGGGTGAGAAAAGAGCAGGAGGCTCTGAGACAAAACAGATGTGAATGACCTCAAGTGATTCCCAGAGCAAGAAATAATTCTTGTGCTGCTCTCACCCTTTGGGAGAGGAAGCCGTGGATGGGAGCGAGGTGATTTTAAGCAAATGGGCTTTTGTTTGGACTCTTCTTTCTGTGGTGAGGCTGCACCTATTGCAAGGTGCCTGCAGGTGTTCTGCCCCCAGTATGGGCACAGCAAAGTGTCCTCGGAACCTAACGCAGCCAGACCAGTTCCTTCACTGGGGTGTTGTACCACCAAGAGTGCCACCAGTAATGTGCATTGCCATCAGGAGCAGAGCAGCTTTAGGAGCAGAGCAGTTCCCTGATGTGTCTGTGAGCCCCTGCTCTGGTCCCCGGAGATCCCACAGGTCACAGGGCAGTGATGGGTCACCCCGTGTGTGCTGAAACAGAGGAACGCTGGATCAGGCTTTGTTAGAGTTCTGTTTTCCAAGCTGAAGTTCTCTGCTGGAGTTGGTGCCTCCGAGGGCTGGGGTGTGTTTGGAGCTCGCCGGGGCTGAGCGACGGTGCTCTGTTATTTCACGTGTTGGGGTGAAATAGCACTGGTGGGGCTGTCTCTGGAAGAGGAATTCCAGGCTCCAGTCATCCTCTAACAGCTCATTCTGCAGCATGGAGCCAGGTCAGCCTAACTGAACACTCAGCTTTGGACTTCAAGCCTCCTCCTGCACGGTGTCTCCTGGTGCTCTCCAGGATGAGGATGCACTGAGCACTGACGTGGAAGTCGTAGATAAACCCAGGGCTCGCTGAGCCACCGGGCATTGCTCATCCAGAGAAAAGCTGCAGATGTGCTCACTGGAGCCAGAGTTGGAGCCTGGCTCTGGTGGAGCAGCAGGCCCTGAACTGGAGGCAGTGGAATCAGTCTGGAGCCATCCAGGAGTGTCCTGAAGCTTTTTCAGCCCTTTCTTCAGCAATGTTTTCCACTTCACTGATTCCTCATTGTCCCAGATGCCAAATTGTTAACTATTAACATTTGGCTTGGGAAGCTGAAACATTTGGCTTGGGAGCAGCTGGGTGGTTCCATCTTTCCAGGTGGCTGTGCAGGAAAGTACCTGTCTTTTCCAAACCTTCCTGCTGCCATGGTAGGAGTGGCAAGGGCTGGTCTGACCATGCCAGACGGAGCAGTGGAGCCCAAGGGGGAACATGAGGAGTCTGCTGCAGGTGCTGGTAAGAGTTTCCTGATCCAATCTGGGGTCCTTGGGCAGGCAAAATGGATCAGGTACTTGTGTGAGGACTTGTGCTGCCTCCACACATGGATACAGGCTGTTCTCTTGGCTTTGCTCCAGTAGCAGAATCCAGAATTTTGAGGAATACTGAAGAAGGATTTAAAAGGTCTAAAGAGCAAACGACTGACTGAGGCATTCTTGTAGCAAACCCTTTCTGTTGGTGGCAGTGATTGTCCGTGTGCTGTAGGGCTCAGAGAGCGGGAGTTCTGGTGCTTTTTTCCTCTGCCATTGGCATTTCCTCCCCTCATCCTTCCATGTTTTGTTCCAGAGGTCCTGGCCCTGCAGGGTGCAAAGGCTTTGCTGTTCTGGGGACACTGAGAGTGGGAATTGCCACATTTTCTAATGGCCCTGGGAGTTGCTCTGTAGTTGAACCGTTCACCTCGCTGAGCGGGGAAGGTGCTTCGCTGCATGGCCAGAACAGCCTGATGTGAACTTGAACTTGTTTCCTCCGCAATATTTTTGGGTTCTGGCTTGCTCCTGGGTGATTCATCCTTGCCGATCTGTTGGCATTTTTTATATAAACAAGTGGCTTGAGCGGAGGTTCAGAAAATAGTTCTGGGAGGCCACGTTGGGTCTGACAGCGTTTCTGGTCTTGGGAACTGTTGTCTTCAGCCAAAGTCTCATCCCAACCACACGGTGCCATCTCCTTATGGAAAAGTCTACAGACTGCCCACGTGTCCTTAGAAATCACAGTCCTGAGAGAAGCAGGGTTTGGTTTCTGTTGCTTCCCTCCCTTCCTGCTGGTTATTCCTGCAGTCCCAGGTGCTGCCGAGCTGGGATCAGGCACTCGTGGGCAGTAGCTCTGCAAAGGCGCTGTGGCCGTGGCGGTGCTGCCTTGTGACACTGAGAGCTGTTAATTGCCACAATAAAGCACTGAATTCAGTGGGGTTTAACTGATCCTCTGGCCTGTGCTGTCCCCGCGAGCTGCATCTGTCCCCAGAGCCTCACAGAGCCAGAGCATCCTGCTCTAGGAGAGCATTCCTGCCGTGTGACACCTGCTGCTCTTGGCCACCACAGATTTTTCTTTGACTTCACTGCCCCGGTCAGTTTAGAATTAGTTGAAACACAGACTCTGCCTAATTCCTCTAAACTCTCTGTTACCTCTGATGGCCTTTGCTGGCAGTCTCTGTTCCTTTTGCCTAATTTTGTGTGACCTGTGGCTCCAGAACAGGACTTTGCTGAACACACAGAAACCTCCTCTGCTGACTTCGTGTGCCCTGAGGTCCACTGGGAAATAAACCCGTGAAGGGGAGCAGCTCCAGGGAAAGCGGAGCAGCTCCAGAGGAGTGTGGAGCTGGGGACATAGTGGGTGTGCAGGGGACTATGCAGATCCTCCTTCTCCACTCAGTGAAGCAGCTCTGGATGTAAACACTTTGGGAGGAACTCTGGCGCCCTTCTTAAAACCATGGGTTTTGTTGTGCTTGGGCTGGAGGGAGGAGGTGAGGCCAGATGGATTTGTCCTGTGGGCCAGGAGGAATTGGCAGCTCCCGGGCAAAATCACCTTCAGTAACACTTTAAAGATGCAGTTACAGCCTTGTTTGATCTGTTGTGCTGGACTGGGGCTCCTGACCACACGTGTTAATCATAAACCAGCCCTCTCCTCACCACCAGCCCCTTGCAATCTCCTGTTAATCTTCCTTGTTAAAGCAGGAGGAGAAATTAACCTGCTCTTAAATAAAGTATTAATTTTTAGAAGTGCTTCAGTGCACAGAGCCCTGGTGATTTAGGAGAAATCAATGCAACGGTTATTAAATTATATGGAACACTTGGTTGTGGCTGAAATGAAGAGTTTCCTGGAATAAGAAACGTCCTGGAACTTGTGTTGCTGTCCTGGAGTTATGTCTACAGGGAACACAGACATTAAAATCCATTTGCAGGCAGTTACCTGGCTCTGAGGCCTCAGGAGAACAAGTGGCTTTGCGTGCTTGTGTCTTTGTTTCTGCACTGCAGGTTTGGGGTTTGGGCTGATGTAATAACACCTCATAACCCCTCTGGGTGAGATACCTGACACTTCCTGCAGGCCTGGGGTAAGGAAAGTGAAGGCTGTGGTTATAACAACTCACCGTGCACTGATCAAAGGCTCGGGGTGCTCCAATTTAGGCACCCTGGGCTGCTTCCCAGGAGGAGGGGAGGTGTAATTTGGCTTTTGAGGTATAATTTGTTGTCAGTGGATTGCAGGAGCCCCCCGGGATGCCTGTGGCCCTGGGGAAGGGGTAAAAGAGCTCAGAGGGCTCAGCTATCCCCCCCCATTCCAGTCTTGACAGTTTTGATCTGTGTTGCTGCCTCCAAGCAGCGCTGTCCACTCTGGGCAGGAGGGGATGGAGATCTGCCTTCTGAGGTTCTTGGCAGGCGCCATCCCCTGCCTCCTCCTCCCAAAGCCAACAAAAGCGGGAAAAGCCGGTCTGAAACGCTCAGTGCTCTTAAAAGTGCTGGTAATAGAATCCAATAGCAGACCATGGGGACATGGTTTAAAATAGATGCTTTAATTCAAAGCAGAGTTGGTCTGAGTTAGGGGGTGCAGAAGGTTCCCCAGCACAGCGACTCCCTGGGCTTGGCTGGAAGGGGATAAATCAGATGTGAGCGCTGGAATAATCCCGCTTTCCTTGTCCCTGTCCGTCAGCACACTTGTTCTTGGATGAGCTGTGGGGAGCAGGATTGCCTCTCCCCTCGGACAGGCTGGGAACGTTCCAGGTGGTGGTTCCGCAGCGGTTTTATCTCCCCCGTGGTGATTACACTGCTGTGGGCTTGCAAAATCAATGCGGCAGCCCTGGGTGTCGGCGCCGCGTTCCCGCTTCCTTCGGCAGCACAGGTCTCCCGTGCCTGCCTTGTGCCCCACTGACAGAAAAGGAAGAGGAAATAATCCACCTGCTCTTCCAAAGGTTGCATGAACTGCGAGACCTTGATTGGCTCTGGCGGGACGTAGTGGTTCAGTCAAGGTCACGCAGCAAGTCGCTAATTAAGAAATTAATTCGGCCTCTTCACTCCGCACATGTCGTTAAAAGTGCCTGCCCCACGGGCCAGCACAGCCTGCCCTTAAATACAGCAAATTCAGAGAAAAGCAGCCTTGAGAACCCTCAGCCTCCTCCACCCGGAGCCTGCTGCCTGCAGAAACCAAATTCTGTGGTGGCTGTAGTCCCTGCAGGACGTTCTGCTGCCTCTCAGGGAAGTGCTGCTTGCAGCCTCCACTGTGAGGTGGGATGGGTCTTGGGAACAGGGAGAGCCCAGCAGATGCTCCAGCTCCTCCTGGGAGCCCCGTCCGTGGCCACACACCCTGCCATAGCTGCAGTTGTGCCAGGGAAAAGGTGTTTTTCTTTCCCGTTTGCTTATTGAATAAACTTCCTGGACTGGGTGCGTTGAGGGTGGAATGTGGATCCTCACTGTTCATGTCTCAGTCCCTGTGGAGCCGCGGTGCTGCAGAGGGTTCTGCCCTTGGCAACGAGCCCTGCTGCGGATTTTTGCCCCGTGGGTGGCTTTCCAGCCTCAGTACCTGGCGTGTTTTCCTTGGAGGGGCCCATCCTCCTTCCTCATCCAACGGCATAAAGCAGAACTCCCTCGCTCAACTCTCCCTGGAGGCCTTTGTCTGCTCGCCTCTCTCTGCTGGGACTCTGTGCCTTCTTTCACTCCAGAGCTCTGTTTTTTTGAGAAGTGGCTCGTAAACATGGGATTTTCCAGCTGTTCCCGGCACAAGGCCCCGGGGAGGAGCTGCCTCAGCAGTCACAGCCGCAGCCGCAGGCACCGAGTGCTGGCTCAGAGGCAGGACAGCCACGAGCCGCGCTCCCTCGAAGCCGTGCCGTGGGTGCCTGGAAGGACTGGCAGGAGGGATGGAGGGACTCGGAGCGGTCAGGGCTCCTCTCCCTCCCCGTTCCCAGCACGTGCACTGCTGGGTCTGTGCGCTGCTGGGTTTGCTGGGCAAACTGGAACTGACCCCGCGGGCAGAGCCCGGCTCCGGGGCTGCCACCAGCCCTGCCAGGGCAGAGCAAACAGGAGCCTCTTGCACCCAAAGCAAACACGACGGTTCCCAGGGATTTTCCGGAGGGTGGGGGGTTCTCTGGATGATTCCTTTCATCTCCAGTGGTGTTGGAGGAGACCTTCCTTAAGGTTATGTTCTTTTCAGATGTCCCCTTTCGTGCCTTTTTCTCTTCCCCACCAGAAATTTTGCTTATTTCTGTTACCAAACCTGTTAAATTAAAAGGGACAGCCTTGGAAAGAGAAGGCAGCGAACGGTCCCTGGGAAATAACAGTGATCCAGGGAGGAAAGGGAAGAGAATGGGCCACTCCTTTGGATTTCTAAAGGCACGATTCGGGGTGGGGCAGACACCGAAGACAAAGAGAGCACATGGCTCTTGGGGAGTCACCAACGTGGGAATACTCCTCATGAGCTTTGTCACTTGGACCACTTCATCCGAGCCCTGAAATCCTGGGGGGGGCAGGAGGGCAGGACCCCCAGCCCAGAGCAGGGGCTGCCAGGGGGACCGAGTCTGGCATTGGGTGGCCGGGGAGGGGAGCGGAGGGAGCCCGGAGCCCTCTGCCTCTGCGGAGCCCGGCGCTGTTTACTGTGCTCTGTGGTTGGATTACACCACGTACAGTAATTCTCCTCGCACTGCCAGTAATTTCACTGACTTACCAAGCAGGCATCATTTCCTGAAAGTCAGCCCTGGACTTAGAGGAAGTAAGAGCCCTCTCGTCGTGACTAAACAGTCTATGCAAATCTCCGGGTGCAGGACGGCTCTGCCGGGCCCTGAGTCTCCATTTTCCCTCCTCTGGCTGCTGCATGTTGGCTTTTAAAGCCCCCCGATGAGCCCCGGCCGTGAATGGACCTTTCTCCACTTTCCGCTGAGCACCCTCCCCCTGCTGCCGCCTCCCGCGCCGACAGCCCCCCGAATGCTGCTCTAAAATGTCCCAAATGCAGTTCTGGCTAAAGTTCCCGTCTCTCTACAAGGTAAAGCCTCATTTTTCCTGGGTTTTTTTCCCTCCTCCTCCGTGGAATTCCTCATGCGTTCGGTCGCCAGGGCAGCTGCTCCCCAGGAGTTCTGCAGTGGCTGCAGAGTTTTGGGAGTGATGCCTCTCCACGCTGGGTACCGGGAATAGATTTTTGGGGTTTTTTGTCCCAAAGATGCGATTTCTGTTTTGCTGGAAGCTGCGTTTCTTGGAGCTGTTCTGTCAGTCAGAACTCGGTCGCTGAGCTGGAATTTGGAGGGAAGGAGCTGTGTGAGGACGGATCCGTGTGTTTGTGAGGGTGTGATGGCTTTGAGGGGTTTTATTTCCAAAGGTGATGCAGGGTGCAGGAAGCGAGCAGAGCACCATCCAGCCAGAGCTAAACCCTCCACACTGCCAGTTTATTGCCCTGAATTTAGAAAGATTTTGGGGGTTTGGCAGCTAAAAGATTTCATAGCGATCATCTGCAGCTGCTGATTCGGTCACTCCTGAATAATAATTTGTTTAATCTGTGACTTTTGAGGTGCAAAATCTCTCCTGGCTGGCAGTGTGGCTGTGGTTGTGGGTGTGTATTTGGGTATATAGATAGGGTTTTGGGTTTTTAATAAAACCCCCTCTTCACTTGGGTGCTCTGCAGCGCAGTCATCCAGAGCTGCTCTGCAGACAGTTTCCTCAGTGTCTGGATTGTGAGAAAATAAACCATTTCTATTGATGGCTTGATGGAAAAAAAATATTTTTAGGATGCTTGTTCCGTCTGTATTTAGACTTCACCTGTTCTTTCATTATTTTTAACACTTTGTTTTGACTGAGGGAGCTGAGCTGTTCCCAGGGGCTTGGAGAAAGATCGAGTGTCTGGGCTGGGGTACTCTGATTTTTTCCTGATCTTTTCTAGGGAGATAATTGTTTGATAATCTCAGTTTTGGGATAATGACAGGAGTACTGTGTGCCACAGCAGCCAGCATCAGGTCGTCCTCTGCTCCGAGACCCACCTGCAGCTCTGCCTCCAGCTCTGGGTCCTCAGCCCAGGAGAGGCCTGGACCTGCTGGGGCCAGTCCAGAGGACGCCACAGAGATGCTGAATTCCAGGAATAAGATTTATGTAAAGAACAGTTGCAGAAGAGTATCTGAAATAAAGATTCTGTCTGTCAGGACAACTTCCATCTGCTGCAGAAATTCAACTTCCACTGCAACAGAAGTGCTGTTACTGTAGAACCTCATGTTTCTAACAAGAAAAACTTCAAATTCTGATTACTCCGTCTGAAACGGGCAAAATTGCATGTTTCAAACCCCAGTGCCTGAGCTGATCCTGACCATGAGCTCTTGGTTGAGGTGGTGATCCTTCCTTTTCCCCGAGGTCACCGGGGCAGCTGCTCCCGTTTGCAGCAGATAAACCAGCGGTGTGATTAGTCCAGGCATGGTTTGTACTGGTTGTGGTTAATCCCTGGCCTTGTGTTAAACAGTTACCCTGGGTTAGATAAATTTACAGAGGTGGTGGAAGTTCTTGGGGCGGGGAATCTGGCAGGTGATTAACTTTAGTGCTCTTTAGATAATGCAATTAGTTAAGACAAATGAGAGGCTCTGGAAGTTCGTGACTAATGCCTCGTAATGCTGGCAGAGGATGGGATCACTGCATCACTTCCAGGAGGAGTATTGTCCTCCCTCTGCCTTGGAGGCTGGTTTCCTCTCCCCAGTTCAGCCCAGTGGTGGGGCTGGAGTCTTCCCTGGGGATGGAAGGGGCTGGGTGACATTTCCTGGGACGTCTCGGGTTGTGTCACGAGGCTTTCCCGTATCCCGTTGCTATTCCAGCCCAGCCCTTGCCTATTGTTGGGACCCCATGTGCTGCCCCACAGCCTCCCCTGCCGTGACACAGGTGTGCAGATGTTTCCTCCTGCCCCAGCCTCTGTCACTGCCCTTTGCAGGTGAACAAACCCTGCTTTGGAAGTGTCTCAGCAATGGGATCGGGACCACCCAGCTCCTGCACAGGCCGCTTGCTCTGGCCACGGCCAGACCCAACCCAAGTGTTGTTCTTCTTTCTCAAGTGTGGAGGGGAGTCCAGAGATCCCTTAATTCCAAGGTGATAAATCCGGGTGCCTGTTCAGCCTCTGGATGCCTTGATTTCTGGGTAATCCTAAAACAGCCACAGAAATACCAGGAGCAAGAGCTGCCCAGGGAGCGCTGCCCTCGCTCCCTGAGTCTTTGGGTCCACCAGGTGGTAATTGAGGAATCCAAACTCCCCACATCACACCTGCCATTGCTGGAGTGCTTCCAGCACCTGCACTGATGGCTTCAGGGCACACACTGGCCGCACGAGACATCCCTGGGAAGAAGGGGAAGGGAACGTGTCCCCGTGGTTTAAACACTACAAGCCCATAAGTTTTGATAGCAGTCAGGGGGGTCTGACCCAGCTCTTGGCCTGAAGCCCTTGGGAACAGCACAGCCAGGCTCAGCTGCTCGTGGGTTTGTCAGGCAGGGCTAAGTGACTTTTAAGAGTCTTTGGCTGCCTTTCTGCCTGTAGTGGGAAATTGGCCCTTTACTGGAAGTGAGCAGCGACTCCTCCTGTAGCAGCCCCTGGCTCCGCTGGCAGCAGCCTGGTGGGTTACCCTGGTGCTCTGGCTGGGCTGTGAGGAACCACAGGCCCACCCATGTTGGCAGCATCTGTGGGGCCACCAAGACAGGCCTGTTGGTCCATCTGCCCTTCCCTCGGGGACAGAGGCTCGCCTCTGGTCAGACCTGAGCGCTGGAGTTTGGTGCTGGAAGTACGTTGCTCTTAATTAACAGCAAAGTTTTCCTGCTCTGACAAAGTTTGAAACACCGTTTGGCGTGGGAGGAGAGCTGAGGTGATGGGATGGAGCCGGGGAAGGGGCAGGGATCTCTGCCACAGTGAAGGATGCAGAGCAAGAAGTGCTTATTGGCTCTTGGTTCTTGCCACCTGAAATAGGGAAACCAGACCAGGGCTTGATGTTAGGGAGGGGATTGATGGCTTTTTCTGAGCCAACATCTGTGTGGCTCAAACCAACAGCATCACTGAGCTGGCACCAAATAAAACAGTTGCAAACCATCCAGCCCAGTGACCAGAAAAAGAGCAAGGGCAGATTCTGGTCCCTGTTGCTGAAGCACATTCCTTGTCCAGGCTGGGGCTGGCCCTTGGGAAGAGGATTGGTAGATCTGCCTGGATTTACCTAGATTCAAATCCAGGTGACACCAGCACTCCTTCCCCTGCTCCTGGCAGCCTCGTGTGTGCAGAACCTGCCAGGAGGAGAGGAATGTTTCCCGCAGGCTCCCAGTTGTGCCGCGTTGGAAATTGCAGTGAAGCAGCCATGCTGTGGTCAGGTGTAGCTGGGTCTCTGGGGGTCCCTGCCCATGAATGAAATCCTTGAGTCCTTTGAGGTCAGGCTGAAGCCTTTGCACCCCTCAGCAGCCTTTTTTCATCAAGCACAGAGTGGAGTTGAGCGATGCCTTGTTGGATGCTCCTCTCTCTCCCAGTCCATGTACAGGGATGTGCACAGCCCGAGTCAGCCTTGATTGTGTACCCACACTCCTGGCCAGGGCTTTTCCTGCTTTTTCAAGAAAGCACATTTTCAAACAGCACCTCAGAGCGTGTCCTCAGTTCCAGGTTAATTTCTGAGATCTGTGGGAGCGCGAAGCAGCGGAGCCACTCGTTGAACAGCACGAGATGACAACTTGCTGGCTGAGTGAGGAAGGAGCTCTCTGGTCTCATCCTGCCTCCTCTAACCATGGCCTTGTCTCTGTTCCAGGATTCTTCATACCTCGATGAGCTCTCCAACAACAACTCCCTCTTCTCGTCCCCCGCGGATTCCCTCTCGGACATCGTGGATCCCAAGGAGTTCCTGCCCGCCGACAGCCTGAACCACGTGCCAACACTATGGGATGTGAACACGCCGCAGCAGAACCAGATCGAGGTAGGGGCTGCTCCTCTCCCATCCTCCCAGCAGACAGGAGGTACCTCAGGCTTCATCCCGTGAGGGTTTCACCGAGGAATTAAGAAACCGACCCAGTTCCTTTCGGGTGAAGTTTGAGGTGCGATGATGTTATCCCGCTGTTACCAACTTCACTGGAGGAGGGAAGGGGTGAGGCGGTGACATGTGTTTAGTTTCCTGAAGCAGGAGGGAATCCAGTCACCCTCAGAGGGATTCATGCACTCTTCCAGAGTGCAGTGCAGGCAGGAGCTCTTTCTCCTGGCAGCCGTGGCAGGTAGGTGCATCCCTAAAACATTCAGCAGGTCCAGGGTGCTCAGGAGTGCTGAAGGGATGGACTCCAGGAAAACCACCCTGACGTGGATCATTAACTTCCCCCGCAGCAGCAGCACCTTTTGTTTGCCTTCTCCAGGGCAAATATTTCAGTAACAATGACTAAATAACTGTCTCAACTTCAGACTCACCGCTTGTGTTTACTTTGTGAGTCCAAGTCCCTGCAAGCTTCTGCACCCCGGAGTTTTCCAGGGCATGGGATCTCCTGGCGGTCCTTCAGCATCACTGATGCTGTGGGCATTTTTGGGCGTTTTCTCCAGCCCTCTGCCCTCTGCTCTGCCTCAGCTGGGCAACTGACATGGGCACCACAGGCACCAACTGGCTCTGGGGGTTGTTGGAGCCACATCATCCTCATCCACTGGATTCGGGTCTTGGCTCTCACAGTACCTGCCCAGCTGTGCCTCAGGTTTCCATTGTAGGTCACTCTCTTAGGAAGAATGAGGGGAAAACACCCAAAGTGGCTACCCCAGGAGGCAACCGGGGTAGTCACTGCTGCATTTTGAGGCTCTGCTGTGCTCAGTGTCTCTGACTGTGCTTCCCTGAGCAATCTGCAAGCCTCGGACCAGTTGGAACTTGCAGTTTGAGGCAGCAGGAAGAGAGCTGAGCTATTGGAACGCAAGAAATGGCTGCAGACATCCCAGGCTTGCAAATTGGATTGGTTAAAAATGCTGGAGAGCAGAAGCATCCCCCAGGACAGAGAAGCCACGTGCCACATCGCTCCTGTTCTTGTGTTATTGTTGGGGTTTTATGTAGTAGCCCAAACCCCTGCAGAAATGGCTCTGTGGTGGCCTATGTCCAAACATGTGAACTCTGGTTGAGACACTCAATGCCTAGAAAAGCCTGGAGTTCTGTGTCTGTGGAGTGCACAACAAAAACTTACTGGGAAAAGCTGTTCTAAATCCAGCCTGAGGAAAACAAGGGAGAAATAAACGTTTTGTGTGAGACTGAGTCGTGTGAGCACAGCAGGATCTCCAGCAGAGCCCCTGTCCCTGTGCTGTTCCCTGTCCCTTGTGTCCCATGCTGTTCCCCTAGTGCTGCCCTTGCCCCTTGTGTCCTGCTGAGCTCTTGGGCTCAGATAAGGCCAATTAACTCCTTGGAGTTCCATTTATAAACGACTTCCTTTGGAAAGGAATCTCCAGCTAATTTTAAATGTCTTATCTGTGTTTGCTGAGGCAGTTGGGGCAGGGTCGCTGCTTTTTGGGCTGTTTTTTAACTGAGCAGCATTTCCTGAGGTGGTGTCAGCGAGGTGCATCCTGGACAGGAGATTTTGGTTTCATTTTTGCATGGAAGTGGCACCATGTACGGGGACACTGGGTGAAGGAACTGTCAAACTGACTCACCACTGGCCTCTGCACAGTGATGTGGGATATCAGCAGCTTAGGTAATCTTGTCCCTCCCCACATCACCACACCATCGTCGTTTTCCATAGAACTGCAGGAATTTTGGCTTTTGAGCAGCCAGAGCAGTCACTAAGCTACAGTGATGGAACATCAGTCATGTTACATCCTGATTCCTGTGATCCAGGACATTCCTCAACTGTGGCTGTGCAGCCAGCTCTGACCCACAGCCCACTGCTGGGTTATCAGGAGTGCCACTTTTCCATAAGTTCTGTCTCAGAGACCCAGGAAGAGCAGGAACATCAGTCTCTCACAGTTCTGATGCACGGGACATACCAGGAGCCAAGCTGGATGCATCCTGTGGGAGACCCCACTGTGGATCCCAGGTATAGGAACAGCCTTGTGCTTTGGCCTCTTTAAAAATAAACATTCCCAGCTCGCTGAGAATCCCTGGATTGAGGTGCCCAGCGTTGAAGCTGGAGGTGGTTTGGGATCAAAGTGGAAAGGGCTGGACACAGAACTGCCTCCATGTGGCTGTGGGGAGAGCTGTTATCCCAAGGAAAAGAGCTGTATCCAGTATGTTGGCTCTGTTTATCACTCAGGAATGGGCAGAGAGGGAAGAGCTGCCACCCTGTGAAATATTTTCAGGAGCAGCAGGCAAAACAGCTCCGATTGTCATGGAGTTGTGAAATAACCTTTTAAAAATAGTCCCTGTCATACATTGTGTTTTCTGTCATCCATCTCACACATTCCCAGTGTTTTTAAAGCTGGCCCAGCCTTGGAAGCCTCTGACTGGGATTTGTGAGCTGCTGATGCAGTTTTTTGTAGCTCATTCACAGCAGGTTCGAGATGTGAGCACCCTTCTCCCAGCTCAGAGCCCAGGGGAGGGATTTACACAGGGAGGGATTTCCAGAGGGAGGTTGGCTCGGCAGCCACGTGGGGCCGGTTCCCATCCCAGGGAAGTCACAACAAGGTGGGACAAAATGGAGAATAATGCAGAGAGGAGAAAAGCAGAGTAAGAGCGAGGCTGTGATTGTGTAATTGTCAGTCTCTCTCCTGCTTCCAGCCCCCTGTTCTCACGGATCTCTGTTCCTCTTCTCTGCACGTCCTTAGCACAGAGGGAGGAGAAAATCAAACCAGGAGGTCAGGGAGGGTAGGGAAAGGCAGGAATTGTACAGGTGGATGATCCATCTCCCACCGCAGCTCCTGCTCCCACCTGCTTTGGCCCTCACAGCACATTCTCACCTGTGTGGGTGGTTTTCAAATGCTCCGTACAGCCAAGGTTCCTGTTGCTTCCTCTGC
The DNA here is from genome assembly GCA_013397975.1 of Machaerirhynchus nigripectus. NCBI lineage: Eukaryota > Metazoa > Chordata > Aves > Passeriformes > Dicruridae > Machaerirhynchus > Machaerirhynchus nigripectus. Next base: position 109,097 of record VZRQ01009385.1, on the reverse strand, counting down.
AACTCCCGAGGTGGAATGCTGAGTGCCAAGGCTGGGTCGGGATAGCAGAGGTTTGTGCTTTGGGGATTTTGTGATGCAAACCCAGCCTTGCATTCGCTTCCTGCTGCTGGAGCTGCGAGAGCACATCCTGCCCTTCCAGCAGCTCCTGGCCTTTCTCCTGCCCGAGACCAAACTGAGCTTGGATTTGTAGGTGGGGATGTTTCACCTGCTCTCCAGATTTGCTGGCACTGAAAACAGTTCTTCTGTCCAGCTTCCTTCTGGTAATTCTGACTCAGGCTTCCAGGAATGGAGGGTGGGTTTTTTCTTTCTTCTTCTTTTTTATTTTTTTAAAAAATTTATTTAAAAATAGGAGTGTTTATGCCTAAGAACTTCCCATCTTTCTCTGCTGCTGGTGCAGCATGGGTCTGTCATTGAGCCTGGCGCTCTGCACAGGCTGTAAACTTGGAGTAGTGCTGCTCCTGGAGTTGCTGATTGCTTTGGATACCACGAGCTGCTGGCCTGACCTTGCTCCCTGTCGGGAAATTCCAGGGTGAATTTGTTTGTGTGGGAGCAGACAAAGGATCTCCTCAGCCCGGAGTATCTTGGGAGCTCTCTCTCCTCGTGGAGTGTCTTGGGAGCTCTCTCCTGGCAAGCTGCATGGTCCAGGGATCACAGTGTCCAGGGATCTTTGTTGGTGCATTTCCATGTTTGCCCTTCCTCACCTGCACCCTCTGTGTTCCAGCTGTTCTCACCCAGCACACCGTTCCCGGGCCTGAACAGCTCCAGTGACCACGTCCCTGCTGTCCCCAACACCCCGCTCCTCATCAGCTACCAGGTGAGAGCCACGGTGGCCTGTGTGGGATGCTCCTGGTGACATCCCAGTGCTGGAGGGAGCAGTTCTGACCTTTTTCCCTTCAGAGGGACTGAGACAAGAAACTCTGACAGGCACAAGTCCCTGCCCTTTCCCAGAAGCGCATTACATTTCCCAGAGGGAAACCTCGCTGTGTTAAGGGACACTTTGGGCTCTCAGGACTTTGCTCTCTGCTGTGGGCACAGTGCTGGGAGTAAAGCTGGGCCAGGTGCCTGCTCAGGGTAGGTCAGGGCACGGCTGGGCAGGGTTCACACAACCCCACAGCCCATCCTAAGAATGATGCAAACATCTTTCCCCCATTTGGTGAGGACCAGGCATTGGGCAGCTCTTACAGCCCCTGGGGTGGGCTCCCACTGATGGCTTTCCTTAGTCTGGGAATGAGATGGATCGTGTTTAGGGGGGCTGTGGCTTTGGGGGATGGTTTCAGTGGCAGTTTGAGGCAGGGCACAGCACCACACGTCTGTAGCTCAGCAAGAACATTAACGTTGGGTCAATGCTGTTTTCCTTCAGTCTCAGGCTCCTGCAGAGGAGGAAGATGAAGGTGAGGAGGAAGAAACAGAAGAGTTGGGGCAGACGGAGACCTATGCAGAATATATCCCTTCGAAATGTGAGTGTTGCCTTGGGAAGTTCTGTTCACTCCATCGTGGGCCAACCTAATTTAATTGTGTGTTTGCCGTGGCACCTCCCAGGCTTGTGGTTTTATGGGAAGACTCTACAATGCCCTGGGCTGTGGCCACTTGATGAGCACTGAGGTGCCCCTGGGAGTAAAGACCTTGCCTGACCTGTGTCCTGTTGTCATTCAGCCAAGATTGGGAAGCACCACCCTGACCTGGTGGTTGAGACGAGCACCCTGTCCAGCGTCCCCCCACCCGACATCACCTACAGCCTTTCCCTGCCCTGCTCCGTGGCCGACAAAGGCTCCCTGTCTGCACTACAGCTGGAAGCCATCATCTACGCCTGCCAGGTACCTCCTGCACCTCAGGTGTCTCACACCTGAAGGAAGCTGCCTCTTGCAGGGACAGGTGTTCACGTGTGTTTTAGAACAACTGTAACTCGGGTGATGAAACTCCTTCGGCATTTTAAATGCCTTTCGAAGGATTGTTTGAAGCCAGGGGCTTCTGTGCGGTCTGTTTCCCAAAGAGGAAAGAACCCTGGACTTTTCTTGCACAGGGGTTTACATTTGGGGGTCCTTTTCCATGAAGTGCCACTTGTGAGCTTGGCCCTGACCCCTGACCTTTCCTGCTGTCGTTTGGCTGAGCAGTGCACGTGCATCTGTGGGATGTGTGAAAGGGTTAAGTGGTGCTCACGTCAAAGCTCTTTGCAAAGGCAAATCTAATTTAATTTTCGGTTCTGTTCTTGATTTTGCAGCAACATGAAGTTTTATTGCCCAATGGGCAGCGAGCTGGGTTTCTCATCGGGGACGGTGCCGGGGTCGGAAAGGGCAGGACCGTTGCGGGCATCATCTTTGAAAATTATCTTAAAGGGAGGAAAAAAGCTCTGTGGTAAGTTGTTGGGGTTTTTTTCCCCTCTTTTCCCGTAAGACCTTGGAATTAGTTTGGATCTAGAAGTAAGGAATTCCTTAGTGCTGATGTTGGCTTTAGAGTTGAGTCACGCTGTGGCCTTGGGTAAGTCATTTCCACCTCTTAGTGCCTGACTGCTGCCTGTGAAATGGGAATATTCCCCCTGCAGCACGGATGGAGAATGAGTCACTGTGAAATCGCAGGTTTTGTGCTCCTCGGGGTGAGATGTGGAGCCTGGCCCTGCTCTCGCTGGAGTCGTGGAGGGTTGTTCCTGGGCTTCCCGGGTGCAGAGCCAGGAATGTGGGGCTTTGCTGCAGATCACAGCCTGTTTCGGGGGGCAGAGGGGCTGTCGGATCTCACACTGGGGCTGTGCGGGCAGTGGGAGATGCCACAGCTCCTCCTGCTTTAGTCAGAGCTGTTAATCACCAGAGCTGTTAATCACCGTGTGCCCTGACTCCCCGGGGACATACCCAGCCCCAGCTGCTGGGGGAGATAACTCCCCCCAGGAGGAGATAACCACCTCGCGCCTCCCTTGCAGGTTCAGCGTCTCCAACGATCTCAAGTATGATGCTGAGAGAGACCTGAAGGACATCGAGGCCTCCCACATTCCTGTGCATGCTCTGAACAAGGTAGGAGAGGAGCTGAGCTGCGGCTCTGGGAATCAGCCCCCGGGAGCAGTTGGAGGCTCCGGCTGAGCACGTGGAGCCTGTGCAGGACGAGGCCCGGGCAGCAGCAGAGCCTCTGTTCCCTCCTCCCAGCCAGCTCTTCCCACTCAGCCTGCCTTCCCTCCTCCCAGCCAGCTCTTCCCACTCGGGCCTCCAGCTATTTTTATTGTGGAGCTGCACAGGGAGCACAGAGCTGTTCCCTGCAGGGAGTGGGAAGTGTCTGCGGGCAAGTGCACGTACGGCAGAGCTGGAACCTTCTTCACTGTTTCTGAGGAATCCTGTGGAAAGAACAGCTCTGTGAGATGTGCTCTGCTCTCCTGGGGCAGCCTTTCCCAGTGCTGGTTCATGGAATCACTTCTCAGAGCTGTAGGGAGCACAGAGATGCCCAGACTGGTGTCTGTCATGGCCTGTGGTTGAGTCTCTGTCCAGCATCTCCCACTTCACTTAAATCCTCTCCTCTTTTTCATGGTATTGAATGGTATTGAATGGTTTTAATGGTATTGAACAACGAGCTCCTACAAAGTCCATAGAAACCACAGGTGTCTGACACCTCTGAATGTGCTCCACTAAGAGATTGAAAGGGATTTTGTTTTCAGCCCCAAAAGACTTTAAATGGAACTTTCTTCAGCTTGGAACCAGGTTTTTTTTCCCCCTACCTTGTATTTCATTACTTATGGGACCTGTGGCAGCGAGACAGGCAACAATCTCACCTGGTCAAAGAGAAAATGATTTTCTAGAAGGAATTAAAACAGACAGGAAGGGTCAAAGCAACGAAAGACTCTAAACTGTTGCTGAAAAAAAAAAAAAGGAAGCGCTTTTTTTTTGCCAGAAAATCGATGTCCTCGCGCGGTCCCCGCAGTTCACTGCAGGCACCCAGATGTGCTGACACATTGGCTGGGGCACTTCTCCAGGCATTTACAGTCCCTGTCATCGCCGTGTCTCAGTGCCAAACACAAATGCTGAACACATCAGCTACCAACAGCTTTTTTTACCCATCCCGAGCTCAGACTGGGATTTGTTCTCAGAGCGGGGATGTGCGTCCAGCACTCGGCAGCACGGAACGTGGGCAGGGATGGGTGTGACGTGCTGGGGACAGCAATCACAGCGTGTGCTTGTGTATGTGCTCCTGCTCTTCTGCCTGCAGATTAAATACGGTGACACAGCTACCTCAGAAGGAGTCCTCTTTGCCACCTACTCGGCGCTGATCGGCGAAAGCCAGGCCGGGGGACAGCACAGGACGCGCTTAAAACAGATTTTGGAGTGGTGCAGGGAAAACTTTGAGGGAGTTGTATCCTTAAAAAAAAAAACAAAAAACCAAAAAGAGCCAAAAACTGGGGAGAGAGAGGAACTGCTGCTTGTGATTGTGCTTCAGCAGGGAACAAAGAGCTTGGGGCCATGTGAAGTCACGGGGAGCAGCTGTGGGAGCAGCCCAGTGCCTGCGGGAGACAGGAATCCCCCACACTCAGATCCCCTCCTCCTCCTCCTCCCAGGATGCAGTTAAGGGGAGGAGGGGAAGAAGCAGCTGGGATTAACCTTTTCAGCATTCCTCTCCCTCAGTATTACAAGACACACCTTGGAGGTGAAGGGAGAGGGAGGGGTGGATGAGTTTGGGTCTGAAGAGCACAGGGCTGGGCAAACCCAGCAGATCCCATGTGAGGGCCATGAGTCAGTCCCGTTGATACTGGGACAGATTGTTCTGTTGGTTGGAGGAGACTGGGCTGTATTTTTTGTCTGCTCCCATCCTCGGGATGAGAATAGATCCTTTCTCCTTGACTGACACTCCCCTGCAGATTGTGTTTGATGAATGCCACAAAGCCAAAAACGCCAGCTCTACCAAAATGGGCAAAGCAGTGCTGGACCTGCAGAACAAGCTGCCTCGAGCGAGGGTTGTCTATGCCAGTGCCACAGGTGAGCTGCTCTGCCCACGGTGTGGGCGTGAGAGTGGCAGAGGTCCCCTCTGACCTGAAGGGGCACCCTGAGATGTGAGTGTGTGTGAGATCCCATAAGGAGAGGCCAGTGGTGCTGCAGGGCTAGAGAGGAGCTCAGCGTGCTGAGATCTGCCCCAAGCCCCATCACTGATGTTACTTGCGACTTTTTGGCAAGGTCAGATTAATTTCTCTCCAGTTTACCTTGTTCCTGGCCAGCTGTTCCAGCTGCTTGGTGATGTTTACCTGCTGAGTGTAGGGAGTGTTTGGAAAGGTCTCCAGAGGCACAGTGGCAAATGACAACCTCTTCAGAGTTCTCTTCACTTGAGTCACAACTACTCCCAGGTGCTGTGGGTTTGCTGACAGTGACTTCTGTGCCAACAGGTGCCTCGGAGCCAAAAAACATGATTTACATGAGCCGCCTGGGGATCTGGGGGGAGGGAACCCCGTTCCGAGCCTTTGATGAGTTCCTGCACGCGATTGAGAAGAGGTGAGTCCTGTCCAGCCTTGTGTGGGAAGTGGTGCAGTGCCCGAGGATGGTGTGGGCAGCATGAGCCAGGGGAGGGGCTGGTTCTGGAGAGGCACCTGCCCCGTGCTGCCCTGGGGCAGAGGGAGGGTCGCACAGCTGGGGGTTTAGAGCTGGGATTCAAAACTGGGGTCCCACAGCTGGGGCTCAGAGCTGGGATTCAAAGCCGGGGTCCCACAGCTGGGGGTTCAGAGCTGGGGCTCAAAACAGGTCCCACAGCTGGGGTTCAGAGCTGGGATTCAAAACCAGGATCCCACAGCTGGGGGCTCAGAGCTGGGATTCAAAACAGGTTCCACAGCTGGGGCTCAGAGCTGGGATTCAAAACTGGGGTTCCACAGCTGGGGGTTCAGAGCTGGGATTCAAAACTGGGGTTCATAGCTGGGGCTCTGAGCTGGGTCCCACAACTGTCGTCCTCTCCCAGGGGAGTCGGCGCGATGGAGATCGTGGCCATGGACATGAAGGTCAGTGGGATGTACATTGCTCGGCAGCTCAGCTTCACTGGAGTGACCTTCAGGATCGAGGAGATCCCTCTGGACGAGCAGTACAAGGCTGTCTACGACAAGGCAGCCAAGCTGGTGAGCCTGGGGCCTCTTGTAGTGGGAGGCTGAGGTCTGACTGTGCTTTGGGCACTGCCACTGGTATGTGGGAGGGTGTGAGGCCCCAAAAGGCAGCCGTGACCTCAAACGTAAGAAGGAAAAGAGGTACACAATGCTCAGCCGATGTAATAAAAAAATGTGGATTATTTGCCTCTCTTTGAAAGTTCCACATTTGCAAACCAGAGCTGCATCGTGCTGACAGAGAGGATGACCAGTGTTCATCCAGCCCAGTGCACAACGATTCTAAATCAGATTATCCACCCTCAGACTGTTCTGATCACCTCCCGCACGGCAGGAACGACGATGGAAATTCTGTTAACTCGTTCTTCTCGGTATTATCTGCAGTGGGCAGAGGCCTTGATGGTGTTCCAGCAGGCAGCCGACTGCATCGGGCTGGAGTCTCGGAAGTCGCTGTGGGGTCAGTTCTGGTCGGCTCACCAGCGCTTCTTCAAGTACCTCTGCATCGCCGCCAAGGTGCGGCGGCTCGTGGAGCTGGCCCAGCAGGAGCTGGCCAGGGACAAGGTATGGGGAGCAGCACCCACCAGCCCCACCTCGGGTTTTGTGTAGTCTGCGACCAAAGGGAGTTAATTATTGCTCGGCTTGGCAGCCAGTCCACACATCTTTAGGACTGAATTTCTCTCCAGAGTGAAGTGCAGTGTCTGGGTTTCTGAGAATACTCCCAGTGAAGGATGCTGGGGAGTTAAGGTGGTCTCAATCTCCTGAGGTGTTGCCTGCTGTTTGTGTGGGCAGGCTGGGCTGGGAGGGGGTTCTGGGTCGTGTTCAAGCTGGAAGGGTTCAAGGCCAAGTTGGATAGGGCTTGGAGCAACCCGGTCCAGTGGTAGGTGTCCCTGCCTTTTGAAATAAGATGAACTTTAAGGTCCTTCTAACCCAAACTGGTCTGTGATTCTACAATTCTAGGAAAGGTACCAAACCCTCCACCTCAAGTACAGCTCTGTCCTTTCTTCCATCTGGGTGCACCTTGGAAATTTTAGGCAGAAACTTCCTAGCGCAGTCAGTGAGGTTCTGTGCTCCGAGACCCCCTCTGTGGGGTAGCACAGGGGAGTGTTGGATGCTGGAAGATTTGAGAGATGGTTCTTCCTCAGGAGCGGATTTACCTGGGACAGGGGCCAAGGGGAGGTACCTGGGCCTGAGAAATGCCTCGAGCCTGTGGCAGTGCAGCTGCCCTGACACCTCACTGTGCCACCCCCCGTGTCCCCCATCCCTTGTGTCCCCGCAGTGCATCGTCATCGGCCTGCAGTCCACGGGGGAGGCTCGCACCAGGGAGGTCCTGGACGAGAACGATGGGCACCTCAACTGCTTTGTGTCTGCTGCAGAGTGAGTTAAAAATCCCTGTTTTCCTTTTTGGGGTGCGTGGGAGGCCGGAGGGCTGGGAGGAAAGCTCTGCCCTGGGGCACGGAGCACTGGCAGGTCGTAGAATGCAGTTTGATGTCACCTCCCCCTGTACCATGGAGGGGACACTCAGGTGGGTTCCTGAGGCTCTGTATCCTCGGTGGGACTGTATGAGCTACATCCTGGATTTTGAAGTCTCCCAAGGACTTACAGGAAGAGCCTGATCCTACTCTATAGACACGTGAAGGAATTGGCAGGAGGAGAGCCATAATTGTAGCTCAGAGGTAGTTTGTGTGATCTGGCTCTGGAAAACAGGCTTTTGACACAGAAGAAATGAGCACGGTAATTTCCTGTGGTGGCAGAGGCTGGGATGATGCTGTGAGGTGGCATCAGTGGAGCAGGGGGAGGGAGGAGTGGTCTGAGGAGTTTAGATCCACCAGAGTTGGCTTTGAACTCATGTACGAGGCAGGATCGGTGTCATGGCTGTGTGGCCACTGTTCCCAGCTGACAGCAGAGCTGCCTGTGCCAGGAGTGAGCCAGCAGCAGGACTTGTGCTACCCGTTCAGCAGAGAGTGAGGCTCCTGCTCCCCCTCCTTCCTGCAGCTTCCAAAACCCCAGCCTGTCCCTGAATGTGGCTGTTCCTGCGTGACAGGGGACAGAAACCTGGGATTGGTTTGGGTTTGCTCTGTTCTGCAGGGCTGTTTTCTTCTAAGTGACTTTTGCTGCAGGTGGGAGCAGTGAGAGATGCCTGAGGCAGTGTGAGGCTGGGCTAGGCCGAGCTTCCCTCCTGCTTTGGTGGGGTTTGGGTTGATTTGTGTCACTCTGCCTCCAGCCCATTCCTGAGAACCAGATGCAGTTTGGTGACAGCACACATGGCAGGTCTGGCAGCTCCTTGGGTGATTTGGCCCCATGGATTGGTTTCCCTTGTCACAGAACTCCAGTGTAGGGGACACTGTGGTCCCTGGCTGAGCAGTGCAGGAGGAGGGGTCTGTCAGGGGTCCCACTCTGTGTGACTGTCCCTACTCCCAGCGACAGGAGCTCTGTGTTCCACAGCCCTGGCCAGATCACCGAGTGTCTCCTGGCATCTGCTCAGCCTCCAAATGTGTGTCCTGGTGTTCCAGCACTTCGGGGGATTTCTGGAGGGGAGTGTGCTGGGAAGGAGCAGTTTAAGGATGCCGAGAAATGGGGTTAAAAATAAACATGGTCCTGTGAGTGGATTCCAGCCCAGGGCTCTGTTTTCAGGGAGACGGGGAGGGCGAGTGCGGGAAGTGGGTGGAATTTCACAGGCGGGAGGCTCTGGAGTGAGTGGTCATCGGGTCACCCCAGCACAGGGGACAAGGGGTCACTCCTGGTGTCACATAACTGCAGTCACAGAGCTCTGTCCTTCTGGGGAGCAGTGTGGTCGCTGTCCCCTTCAGCCCCTCACATCAGGGGTCCTGGAGCTCCCTCCCCAGTTCCCAAGTCTCCCCTTTCTCACCTGAGGGAATTGTCATGTCCATCCTCTCACCTGTTGCTTGCAACGTTTGGTTTTGGGGTTTTTTGTTGGATTTTTTTCAAGCAGAGCTCAACCAGCACCACCCCCTTGCCCTGGGGGCTCATCCACACAGTCAGCATTTCAACATTTGCTCTTTGATTTGCACAACAGCACACAGAAACCTTTGTTTTCCACCTTTTCTGATTCTTTTTCTTCCATTCGCTTGGAACCACTGCAGATCCGTGTTCTGTCCCTTGGTTTTGTGGGAAGCAGGCCCACAGCCAGGGAGTTGGAGGACTTTGGTGGAGCACATTTGTTGGATGGCCTGACAGTGGTCTGTGTTCTCAGGGCATGGAGAGGGGCTGGGACACTGGGGCTTACTGGATTTTCGGTGTAACAGCTTCCCAACGTGGTGTTTCCCATTTAAAACTCCCTCTTGGTTGCTCTATAAAGGTCCTGCAGCTCCAAGAGCCACCTTTGTACCAAGGGCTGGCTGAGCCCAGGCTGGTGGCCATGGATGGGGTGGATTGACCTCTCTTCCATGGAATGTGGGGCTATCCCAAACACACGCTGGTACGTGATAACCAGCACGTGTTGCTGGTAGCTGGAATGAATTTTGCATCTTACTTTCAGAGGCGTCTTTCTATCACTAATTCAGAAGCACTTTCCTTCAACCAAAAGAAAGAGAGAAAAAGGAACTGGCATTAAAAGAAAACGTAAGAGCTCCCTCGCTCCCAGCCCAGCCCCTGCCTCCTGCCCTGCTGCTCCCCCTCGGCCACCCAGCTTCTCTGCCTTTTGCCCTTCTCCCCACTTCATGCTTTTTGCTGCTCTCCCTGGTTTTGATTTGCCCTCCTGCACATCTCCCATTGCTCCCTCATCCAGAGGATGGCAGCTCTGGGTCATCTCCCCTTTTCTTCCCTTTGCCCCACTGCCCTTGCTGTGCCCCTTTCCCTCGACCTACGCTGGGGGCCGATGGCACAAGGCCTGGCTGGTGTCTGAGCCCCTCCTGCAGCAAGGGGGGTCCTCCACAACCCCTTGCTCAGAGCATGGCAGGTGTCCTGGGGAAAAAAGTAATTTTCCTGCCAAATTACTTGTTGTGGGTAAGACAGAGTTTCGGGATTTCTCCTCCGGTGGGATGTGGAACAGGGGGAAGAGGGGGCAGGAGCCCTGGCAGGTTGTGGAGCAGCCTGCGTGAGCTGATCCATGAATCCTCTCATGCAGAGGGGGCGTGTCATGGTGTGCCTGCAAGCAAATGATGTCCCAAAACACCAGCACCTTCCTGTGTCCTGCACACTCCTCTGGAGGCAATCCCCCGGGACTCCTTCCTGGAAGAGCTGGCACTGCTTAGAGCCAGCCATGGCAGCCAGCTTCAGCCCTGCTCAGGAGTGCCTTGTTCTTCCTTTCTCTCTCTTCCTTTCTCTTTCCCGCTCTCCCTCCCTCCCTAACTGCCACCCCCACCCCAGAGGCTCTGTCTTTCTGAGGTCAGACTGTCGTTTGGGGGAGGCTCAGCTCCTTTGGGATTCCTCCTTCTCCTCTGAGCTGGCCCTCTCTGTCCTGCACCGGTGTCCCGCCGGGGCCTGTGCCGTGACCCCGCTCGCTCTCTGCTGCAGGGCGGCCGAGGGGCCGCTGCCCCAAGGCTCTGCGGGGCCCGTGTGACCAAGGGGTCGTCATCAAGATCAGCGATGACAGCAGCACCGACTCCGACATGGGGCTGGACAGCGACCTCACCTCGTCCCCGGAGTCCCTGTTAGAGACAGACGACGTCATCTTCGTGGATCACACCTTCGGCGGCTGCGCCGGCGAGGACAGGGGTGAGCGGGGCAGTGACGCGGGGACAGCTGGGGAGGGGGGCACTGGGTCCTGCAGGGACCCCTTCAGGCTCGGGACAGCCCTGTGATCTCGGCTGGATTTTGTCCTGGCGGTCACACTCTGGCTTGTGAGGTGGGTCCACATTGCCCCGCTGTGGTCAGCGAGCTGGAGGGATCTGCCCCGTGTGCTCCTTCCCCCAGCAGAAAGGGGAAGCCCAGAGGGAATTCGCTCCACGCTCAGCATTTACTGCAGGACATAGTGCCTTTGTCCAGCCACAGTGCCCCCAAAAACCCTCTGGGACAACTTTTCCCCCCTCTCTGATGTCCAGTTAACTCTAAACTTTTGCCTTTTACATCGCAGGTAGTTTCCACATGCTGCCTTCCCAGAAAGAGCTGCACGGCCTGAGAGAGCTGAAGGTCGAAAAGATGAAGCAGGACCTCCTAGCAAAAGTGAAAGCACTGGGCAAAGAGCTACCTCTCAACACCTTGGATGAACTGATCGATTACTTTGGGGGCCCAGAGAATGTGGCCGAGGTACTTCCCACAGCCAGTGTATCTTGGTGGCACTGGGTGACAGGGAAAGGGGCCAGCAAAGAATCACAGAACCATGGAATGGTTTGGGTGGGAAGGGACCTTAAAGATCATCTCGTTCCACCCCTCTGCCCTGGGCAGGGACACCTTCCACTACACTATCCCAGGCTGCTCCAAGCCCCATCCAGCCTGGTCGTGGACACTTCCAGGGATGTGGCAGCCTGGGCCCACACAGGGAAGATTTCTTCTATAAAAAAAAGGAAGGTTCTTGCTGGCAGGGGGTTTCCTCTCCCTGGCAATANGATGTGGCAGCCTGGGCCCACACATAAAAAAGAAAGAAGATTCTTGCTGGCAGAGGGTTTCCTCCCCCTGGCAATGTGAAAAAGCTGTTGGGAATTGACTGGATGGCCTCGCTGGGCCGTGAGGGTCCCCAGGCTGTAGCAGCCCCTCTCCTGTGTGCAGATGACGGGCCGGAAGGGACGGGTGGTTCGCAGGCCCGACGGCTCCGTCGTGTTCGAGTCCCGCGCCGAGCAAGGGCTCTCCATAGACCACGTGAACCTGAAGGAGAAGGAGCGTTTCATGCAGGGGGAGAAGGTGAGCTGGGGTCGAGCTCCAAAAAACCTGCATGGGACTGAGTGTGCTGAGAGGGGGAGGGAAGGGAGGGTGTCTGTGCCGCCCTGTGCCCTGCCAGCCTCAGGCCAGCAGCTCTCTGTGGGTTTGACCTGCTGGAAGGTGGCAAAGCTTCCCAGGTCCCTTTGTGGGCTGGGGCTGCTGTAGTGCGTGGGGCTGTTTCTGGAAGCTGTTTGACACGTGTTCAGGAACCTCACTCTGTTCTCACTCTCGCTCTCCTGTAGCTGGTAGCGATAATCTCGGAGGCCTCCAGCTCAGGGATCTCCCTCCAAGCAGACAGACGGGTGAAGAACCAGAAGCGCCGGGTGCACATGACCCTGGAGCTGCCCTGGAGCGCAGACCGGGCCATCCAGCAGTTTGGTGAGGGCTGGGTGTCCCTGGGCACTGTCACCTCCCCTGAGCGTGGGCCAGGCTGTGGGATGGGCCCTGGGAGGGTCAGGTGTGGGGGCAACCCAAGGTGCATTTTAGGAGATGTGTCTGTGGGGAAAGGAGCAGAGGCACAGTCACTGCTGCTCCTGAGACTTGGCAGAGCTGGGTTTATAGCCCTGAGCTCTGGGCAGAGGGTGGAGTCCCCAGGGCGAGCAAGATGGGCATTATGTGGCTTTTCTGGTTACATTCCCGTTCCAGACAGGCCATCCCAACCTCCCGTTCCATCCCTGTCCCCGTGTCCCCGCAGGCCGAACGCACCGATCCAACCAGGTCTCTGCTCCCGAGTACGTGTTCCTCATCTCAGAGCTGGCAGGGGAGAGGAGGTTTGCATCCATCGTGGCAAAACGCCTGGAGAGCCTGGTGAGTGCCCACAGCAGAGATCAGCTGTGATCCCAACAGGGCTCTGATTCCCTCTGAGGAGATTCCGGGTCAGAGCTGCCACCGGCGTGGCCACTGTAACTGGGTGATTGTGTCACCCCTGGCTGTGGCATTGCAGTCGTGGAATGCAGAGGGCTTTCAGCATCCTGGGATTTGGGAAAGGAAGTGAGGAAGAATACATAACTGAGGGGTTGGGATGTATTTCAGGGAAGCAAGAACCCACTTCCAGATGCTGGAATTCCCCTACTATTACCGGAGCATACACCCATATTATTCCCAAAAATCGGATGAAATAATTAATGGAATAATTAGTTTGCCTCTGTTTCATTTTCTTCACTTCTGATAAATCCCCAAATCCTTTGGTAAAGTCTCAGCATTCCAGAGGAACACTGCCTCCCCATGGCACATTCCTGGACATGCCTTTGGCCGTCCTTCCCTGGTGTTTTGCAACAGCTCAGAGTAAGAACCTTTTGCTCCGTCTGCCTTCCCAGGGTGCCTTAACTCACGGGGACCGACGGGCCACCGAGTCCCGGGACCTCAGCAAGTACAACTTCGAGAACAAGGTGACAGGGCCGGGCAGGGGCAGCGCGGCTGAGAGGGGGTTGGAGGAGCTGGGAGAAGGAGCCGGAGCCGGAGCCAGGAGGATCGCTGCTGGCATCTGCAGGCAGGGCCCAGCCTAGCACCCAGCTCCTGCCTCCCAGCTCTGGCTCCCAGCTCCTGCGAGCTCGGCGTCATGGTCAGACTGAGGACTCTGCTCCCACCGGGAGCTGGGAAGGGGAGCTGGGAAGGGCACCAGAACCTCTGCCCCCAGGGAGGGGCCTGTACCCAGGGGGGCACTGATACAGCTTCCCCCTTGCCTTGTCCGTGTTCCTGGGGTGACAGCGTTCTCTGTAGTGCTCAGCAGTGTGTGACACCCTCAGCAGCGTGTGTCCCCTCAGCAGTGTCACCCTCAGCAGTGGGTGCCACCCTCAGCAGTGTCGCCCTCAGCANCACCCTCAGCAGTGTGTGTCCCCTCAGCAGTGTGTGTCCCCTCAGCAGTGTCACCCTCAGCAGTGTGTGACACCCTCAGCAGTGTCACCCTCAGCAGCGTGTGTCCCCTCAGCAGTGTCACCTTCATCAGTGTCACCCTCAGCAGTGTGTGACACCCTCAGCAGTGTCACCCTCAGCAGCGTGTGACACCCTCGGCTGCCCGTGTCGGTTCCTCCCGTGTGTGACTCTGGTCTCCTCCCACAGTACGGGGCCAAAGCCCTGGACAGGGTCCTGTCCACGATCCTCAGCCACACGGAGAACAGGGTTCCTGTGCCCAGGAGCTACGAGAGAGGGGAGGACACCTTTTTCCGTGGTAAGAACGTTACCAGTGGTAAGAACATTACCAGCTCCGGGGTTTCTGCTGGATGGGTTGGTCTCAGGCTTGGGGTGTTGGAAGAGCCAAGCAGGAGGTCAGAGGGAGAAAACAGAGAGAGGAAAGTGCCACTGGTTTATGATGTCACCCTGCCAGGCACAGGGAGAGGCTGAGTTCCTGCAGGGGAAGCAGTCCTGCAGTAATGCTGGTGGGAGGTTTAACCCCAAAATGCAAAAGATGTCTTCTGCCATTCCAGAAATGAAGCAAGGGCTCATCTCCGTGGGGATCTGCTGCAGCCAGATGAAGTATGGCACAGTCTCTGTGGAGAAGGGTACGTGTGGAGCTGCTCCTGCCCCAGGCAGGGGACAGATGGAAGAGACAGGGGTGTCCTGGCTCACCCGACCTCACGGGGTTTGCTGGGCACCTGGGCAGGATGTTTGCCTTGAGGGGAAGGTGCTGTGGGAGCAGCCTGTGCTGCACATCCTGTGGCCCTGCAGATCCCGTGGCCCCACAGGAACAGCCCTCGCACTGGGCTGCTGTCAGAAGGGACATGGTGGGGCTGCTGGGGGGCTCTTTGGGAGGGGGCTGGTGGGTTCTGTGTCCAGCTGTGCCAAGTTCCCTGACCCACCGTGCTCTTGCAGACTGCTCCATCACCAAATTCCTGAACCGCATCCTGGGCCTGGAGGTGGACAAGCAGAACATGCTCTTCCAGTACTTCTCTGACACCTTTGACTACCTGATTGAGAAGGACAAGAAGGAGGGCAAATACGACATGGGCATCCTTGGTATGGAGAAGGAGATGTGGCCACAGCTCTGCCTCCTGCACCCATGGGGTTCCAGTTCCTCCCAGTGCAGTGTCCCCACCCAGCACAGACCCTGAGACCCAAGGAGGTGTTTTTGAGAGGATGTTCCTTACAACAGCCTTTTCTCTTTCCACAGATTTAGCCCCAGGAGTGGATGAGATCTACGAGGAGAGCAAGGAGGTTTTCCTGACCCCAGGGCACCCGCAGGATGGGCAGGTCGTGTTCTACAAGGTGGGCGCCTGTGTCTGCCTGGTTCTAGGCTGTGCTGAGGGGGGATTTGTGAGGCCCCTGGAGTTACAAATCCCTCTGTGTGTCCCTGTTCAGATCAGCGTTGACAGAGGCTTAAAGTGGGAGGAAGCCTATGAGAAGTCACTCAAACTGACAGGAACCTTCGATGGGTTCTACCTCTCCTACAAGGTACGTCCCTGGGCTCTGCCAGGGTGGCACCTCAGCTCAGGGATGGTTCCAGCAGGAAATCTGCCATGGCTGTATGAGTGAAATGCCTCCAAAGACCTCCATCCTTGAAGGAAGGGGTTAGTTTAGAGAAACCCAGGGTGGGAGGCTGTGCCTGTGACCATCAGCTGTACCCCACAGGTGCGAGGCAGCAAATACACCTGTCTGCTGGCAGAGCAGAGCCGTGGGAAGAACTTCATCCTCTACAAGCCAAACATCGGGAAGCAAAGCCAGCCTGAGAGCCTGGACAGTCTGCAGAAGAAATACCGGCGGGTAGGTGGGACCTGCAGCCCCCAGCGTGGGGGCTGGGGGAGGTTGGAAGGGCATTCGCTGTCACAGCTCCTCATGGCTCTGCTGTGGATGGGCAGGGATGGTGGTAGCACCAGGTGTCCTGACTCCCAGCCCTGGGTTTCACATTTTCTGCATCCTGGACAGTGGAAAATTCCTGATGCTGAGTGTTGTGCTGCAGGTGCTGCCTGAGGAAGCCAAGGAGCACTGGGAGAGCAGCTACCACTTCTCCTTGAAGAACTGTAACCACGCCGTGTGGTAAGGCAGCTGCAGCCCCAGCCTGCCACACAATCCCAGGATGGTTTGGGTTGGAAGGGACCTTAAATGAAGCCCATCCTGTTCCATGGCAGGGATGGGCAGGGACACCTTCCACTGGCCCAGGTTGCTCCATCCAACCTGGCCTTGAACACTCCAGGGATGGAGCAGCCACAGCTTCTATGGGCAGCCTGTGCCAGGCCCTCACCACCTTCACAGGGAGGAATTCCTTCCCAATATCCAATTTAAATCTCCCCTCTTCAGCTTAAAGCCGTTAAGCCACGTCCTCTCTCCCCAGGCACAGCCCAGACCCTGGGGGTCCCTAACCATGGCAGTGGGGGAGGCTGTGGGGAAGTGGATCCTACACGGCTCCAGGAGCCTGTGCTAATTCCCATGGTTTTTTTGCACGGTCCCTGAAGGAACAAGAGCTGCAAGCTGATCCAGGAGGGGAAGGAATGCTTCCAGGGCATGCGCCTGAGGCACTACTACATGCTGTGCGGGGCCCTGCTGCGCGTGTGGAACAGGATCGCCGGCGTCATGGCAGACATCACCAGCAGCAGCTACCTGCAGATCGTCCGCCTCAAGACCAAGGAGAAGAAGAAACAAGTCGGTGGGTGAAGTGCTGGGAAAGGGGAAGGGGAGCAGGGGGAAGGGGTCCAGCTGCCCAGCATCAAGATTCCCTTCCTAAAAGGAACCTGGAAGTGCCCATGGCTGAGGTGACCCCGTGGGAAGGAGGGGAGCTCGCGTTGGGGCAGAGGGGCTGAGCCAGGCCCGTCATCCTCCTGAACACCCCCGGTGTTGCTGCCCTTTCCCTCTGTCCCCACAGTGCGCCGTCCCTTCCCAGAGTGCTGTGGGCATGTTAGGAATGGAGAGGGGAGAGCTTGGACAAGTCCCTGCCTGTGCCAGGTTTCTGGCAGTAGCCAGCAGCTTTACTGAGGTGGCCAGCACCCCGAACCCACTCTCACTTGCAAGTTCTTAATAATGACCGATCAGGCCATGAATTATTTATTTGAATAGGCCAAGGAAAACAGACATAAGACTTAAACAGATTTACTACTACACAGGATAAACCAAAGAAACACTACTAGTAGGTGAAGGTGCCTAAATTACAGCTGGTAAAGAAATAGTGTAAATTAGGAGTCAGTGTCACTTACCAACGAATGAAAGCGGTGTGCAGAGAATCTCCTTAATTTCTCTCAAGTCTCCTGGGGAAGTAACTTGATGCCAACGTCTTGGTCATCGAGGAGAACTCTCCACACGCTCAGAGATTTCTGATTTCATGAAAATCGTAGTGGTCTTTTAGAGTTGTAAAAAAGCTTGTGTTCTGCAGTCACTCATTTTGCTTTCTCACACCAAGACAGGATCGTTATTGCTGGCTAAGGGGGTTTTCAGCTGAGATAATTCATCACATGACAAACCATTCCAGTCTGACAGCCACATGTGACGGGGAGATAGTTTTGCTGTATCAGGGGGTGAAAGGTCCTGCCACAGGGGACTGATGTCTGTTCCTCCCCCAGGGATAAAGATCCCCGAGAGCTGCGTCCACAGGGTGCGGGAGGAGCTGAAGCAGATGGATGAGGACGTGAAGAGGAAGCACAGCCGGCTGCTCCAGGCCCAGGAGCAGAGCTCAGCCTTCCCCCTGCCACTGCACATCCTGCCAGGGCCTGGGCTGCCCCTGCCCCAGCACTCCCTGTGCCAGGACGAGATCCTGGACTTGACCTACAGCCCTCCCAGCAACAGCATTCCCGACGTGGTGTTGAACCCAGAGACCAGAGCGCTCTGCTTCTCCTCACAGCCCACCCTGCAGCCCCAGCAGCAGCAGCACAGATTGTCCTTCGGCTTTGGCCACGCTCCTGGCCTGGAGGGCAGTGCAGCCCCCGGCCCCTCGCTGCACGAGCCCCCCGCCCTGCCTCCCCCGGCCCCCCTGCAGCAGCCACAGGAGGATTTTCTCCAGCAAGACGGGAATATCAATTTTAGAGAGATCCTGGAGGACATGCTGAGGACGTTCAACGGGCCCTCCCAGGAGAACCTGCTCCCCCCGGAGCGCCAGAGCGTGATCCAGTTCAGTGGGCCTTTCCCAGACTTCTGAGTGGCAGCTGGGAATGCTGCTGTGGATCTGTGTCCTCTGGTGCAGAGGTGAGAGCGGAGGAGCCCTGACTTTTCTGCTGGTTTGGACTGACCCTGCTCTGGTTTTGAGGGAAGAAAAAGCCTGTAGATCCTTAAAGCGAATTTTATTTATATCTAATATTCAGTCAGGCATGTACAGGTTTGTATGGAACGTGCCCGGGGGGAGCCGAGCGGGTCCCGCTGGGCTGAGGGGCTCTGCTGGGTCGAGTCCTGCTCACAGGTCAGTGCCCAAGTGGGATTGAGGGGAGACCCCTCCTCTGCCCACCCCCTGCAGACTACTGAGTGTCCGAGCCTTCCCCAGCCCTCCAGCCCAGCAGGGCCACAGCCAGGCTCCGGAATGACCCGCTGACCACGTGCTGGTCAGTTAGGGAAGGGTGAGAGCCCAGCCCCCAGCTTGGGCTGCCCCAGCCCTGCTGTGGACCCTGAGGCTGTGCTGGTGGGCTGGGATGAAGGGGAAGGGAATGTTGTCCCAGAGGAGCTGGGAGATGCTGAGCTCAGGTGTCCTCTGGCAGGGCTGAGCAGGTGCAGTAAGAGAGCCAAAACTGCCTGTGCTGCCCTTCCCAGGAAGGGACCTTGGGCTGCTGAGCTCCGTGGGAGTGGCCAAAGCTGGCTGCACCCCCACGGTGACAGAGCTTGAGTCTGTCAGAGGTCAGCCACGCCAGGACCAGCAGGATTCCCCAGAGCAGAAGGGACACATGTCCCCTGTCCTGCACTTTAACCTCACCGGGTCGCCGTGACCAGACGTGCTTTGGCCAGTTTCCTGCTGTCACATGTTGTCCCTTCACCTGGACATCCCGCTGGTCCTGCCACTGTCCTTGGCTGGGCCACGGACCTCGGGACAGGGGTATGGTTTTGGGTCAGGGAAGCCCAGCCTGGGTGTGCAGTGTCATTGTCACTGCCCAGGGTGTGCAGTGTCACTGTCACTGCCCGGGGTGTGCAGTGTCACCATCACTGCCCGGGATTTGCAGTTTGGCTGCTCCTGCTGCAACCTCCCCCTCGGATACCAAAGAACAAAGGCTGCTTTGCAAAGCACTGCCCCACCCCCTGCTGCCTCCTCCCCGGGACAGAGGGCATCCATGCGTTTTTCCTAAAAGTGGCACCGGAATGATTTCAGGGAAAGAAAGACCTGGGACCATCCCTGGCTGAATTTGTCCTTCCTCGGAGAGCCCCTGGGGAGGGTGTCCCCTGTGCCCTGACAGGTCAGTCGAGAGAGGGCTGGAGCTTCACAGTGCCTGGTGCTGTCACCCCCATGTCCCCCCAGGGCTTGGGGACTGGCCCAGTGCCCTGCTGGGTGTTGGGAATTGCTCTGGGTCCATGTCTGCGGCGGGAGCTGACCCCCAACACCGCGAGGTCACAGACCTGCCCTGCTGCCACACGAGTGGGCTCAGTTTGAGGCTACTCTGGTCCCTGAATTTCGTTTTGGGGGCCTGTCCTTACCCCCGTCCCCAGCTGGCACCGGCCTCCCAGCACCAGGCCAGGCTCTCACTCCCTGCGGTCGGGGGCACATTTCACCTCCTTACCTCAAAGTGATCACCAAAGACGGGGGAGCCCCCTGTGCCCCCCCAAAGCCCTGCTGCTGCCCCGGGGGCTCCCCTCTCCTCCAGCTCTGCTCCTCTCGAGCCCAGCAGCCTCCCCCGGGCCCAGGCAGAGCCAGGCTGCCCCTCTCCACACCCTCCCCTATTTAAAGCACTGCTCGCTTGGGGCTGAATTCTCAGCAGTGAGGGAAAAGGACGCCGGGAAAACCCAGCTCAAAGAGGTTTAAACTCAGGAATAGCGAGGGGGAATTCCCTGCTGGGCACCCTCTGCTGTCACCGGAGCCTTACCTGGTGGCTTTGACCTTAACTTTAAAATATATGCAATCCTCCCTCCCTGGTCTCTGGAAAGACAGAGAGCACCTTCAAAGAATCCCTTCCCTGCCCCGATCCCATGTTTTGTCAGGGTTAATAATATGTATTGTTATCTTTTAACTAAATTATTCTGCAGTTGTCCTACTGATTGTATTTTTAATGAGTCCCTGTTTTCTTCCCTGACACCTTTGTGTTGGCACTTTTTAATCTGCTTGTCGTTTGCCTTTTGTTTCCATGTATATTTATAATTAAGTTGTACATATGTAAAGAGATTTTTTTAGACTATGTGCCTTGGACTAATAATTCCTGAATTTTCTACTTGCCTCAGAAGGATAATTTTTCATTCTGCTCAGTAAAAATGGAACAGAAGCCACACGTGGGATTTCTGTAACTCCCAGCTCTGTCTCTGTCTGTCGGTCTGTCCAACCTGCCCCAGGAGCCCAGCTTGGATCAGGAATCCCTGGGCCAGCATCCTGCTGGCAGCTGGACTTTGTACGTCCTGTTGTCACCAGCTTGGTGGCATTGAGGGCTGTTGTCCCAAGCCTCCCCCTCTCTCTGGGAGAGGCCACTGCTCTTGCAGAGGAGGATCCTGGCTGGATCCAGCCCGGGCAACGGCCTTGGATGAGGCAGCTCCTGCCTGGCTTGGCTGGGAAAACAGAGATAAAGGAGCCTCTGTTCCAGGGTTTTCCCCCAGCAGGAGCTGCCACAGCTCTGGGATGTCTCATCCAGGCACTGCTGGCCCTGTTACCCCGTGGGAGGTGGGATGGGGTGACCCCCAGTGAGTGATCCCTAAACCAGAGCGGGATCCTCCTGACACCCCTGATGTGCCGGGCTGGAAGCTCAGCAGGGGCGTCAGACTCGGGGGACCCCAGCAAAGATCCTGGGATTCTTCCTGGGGGCAGATTCCCCGAGGGGGCTGCGGACATGAAGGGGAAACCCAGCACTTTCCAAGCCCTGGGAAGAGGTGCAGCAGCATTCCTGCACGGCAGAACCTGAGCTGTCCCTACCCAGGATGGGACACCAGCCCCCATGGGCTTGGCTGGGCACGGCTGTGCCTTCACAATCACCAGGACGCTGCCCAAAGGAGGAGGAAGAGGAGGGTGATCCTGCTCGCTGTGGTCAGACACAGCCCTGGCTGCGGGGGATATTTTGCCGTGTCCCAACACGCCTGGGTTCTGTTCTGCAGGAATTTTTCCTGGCCGGGGCTTGCAGCACAGCTGGACCCCATCCCCTCTGCTGCCCTGCCCTGCCAGGAGGATTCCTGGGGACAGGAGGGATCTCAGGGGGACAAACACCTTCCCCTGCTCCGCCTTTTCCCAGGAAGCCCCTCGGGAGCACGGATCATGCCGGATTTGCACTTCCTCCTCAGCGCTGAGGATTATCCCTGCTTGGCTCAGGAGTTGCGTAAGGTCTCGGTTTGGCTTCCCAGCAAACTCCAGGTCCTCTGCAGGAGCGGCGCAGCAGCCCCGGCCCCATCCCTGCTCCATCCCACACCGTGACGCAGCAGCTCACTCCTAACGTGTTTTATTATTGCAAGGGGACTCCAGTTACTGTGAGGGGGCTCCGGCTGCTCCCGCCCGCGGCGGCCGCGGCGCCCGGAGCCTCCGTCCAGCAGGTGCACGCCGTGGGTCAGGGCTGCCCCACCAGGAGCTGGGTTGGAGGCAGCCCGTCATGGGGCTGGAGGAGGCTCCACGGGCAGCGGGGTCGGGACGGGCAGGGGCACAGCGGAGCGGAGCTACAGGTAGTCAGGCAGGTCCTTCTCGATCACCTGCGGGCGAGAGGGGAGCGTTGTACCCCGAGAACATCCCCGGCCTTCCCTTCCTCCCCAGCAGCAGCACTTACATAGGGATCTTCCATCGGGCTGTACCTCTTCACCACTTGGCCTTCCCGGTTAATGAGGAACTGGGGAGGGAAGCAACCCCTGGTGAGCTAGTCCAGGGCTCCCAGGGAGCTGCTGGGGGTGTGGCAGCTGTAGCTCCCACAGACTCACTTCCCCCTCAGCTGTGCTCTGGGGCAGGGCAGGGGTTCCCAAGGGTCTCCAGGCACAGGAGCCCCTCAGGATGCTCCTGCCCTGACACCCGGGGTAATGGCACAGAGCAGAGCCCAATGTGAGCCTCCCTCCTGCCTCAGGGACCCCCCAGCTCCCCAGAGGGAGGTGCAGCCCAGAGGAGGCAACTGTGTCCTACCTTGGTGAAGTTCCATTTTATTGCACTAGGAGAGAAAAATCAGGAGTGAGTTTTGGGCAGAAAAGCCCTTCCTCAGGTCACTCACCCCCAGCCAGACCCTGAGCCAAGCCCTTCCTGCTGGCTGCGGGGCTGGGGGTCCCCGGGGCTCCCCCTCCCACACTCACTTGCCCAGGGTGCCTCTCCCTTTGGGCTGCTCCTTCATCCACTTCCACAGGGGGTGAGCATCATCCCCGTTGACATCGATCTTGCTGTACATGTCGAATTTCACCCCGTAGTTCTCAGCAAATGCCTTGATCTGAGCGTTGTCCCCGGGCTCCTGAGGGGCCACACCGGGACCGTGAGGGTCCCCGAGCCATCCCGACACTCCCGGGGAGGCCGAGCCCCCGCCCCGCGTACCTGCTTCCCAAACTGGTTGCAGGGAAAGCCCAGGATGCGTAAACCCCTCTCAGCGTATCGGGCGTGCAAGTCGACAAGCTGAGTGTAGTTTACCGCGGTTTTCCCTCATTTGGAGGCCACGTTGGTGATGATACAGACGTCGCCCCTGCAGAGGGGGTGGATGAGCTGCCCTTCCCCGCAGGGCGCGGGCAGAGGCCCCTCACCCACCGGGGCGAGGCCGCCGGGTTACGCAAGAACCGCTGCGGCTCAACCTCGCCCGGCGCCGCGCTCCGCCACCCCGGGGCCCCGGCCCTCCCGTCCTACCGGTACTTCTCCAGGGACACGTCGTTGCCATCGATGTCGAGGGCGTGAAAGTCGTAGATGGCCCTGGCCGAGCGCCAGTCGTCCGCCTGGGCACACTGCGAGACGGGCGCGTCAGCGGGGAGCCCCGCGCCGGCCC
>VZRQ01009385.1:66631-78339 GCA_013397975.1 Machaerirhynchus nigripectus | reverse complement strand
GGACCCCTCCCCTCCCCGCCCCCCCAGTCACTGAGCCCAATTTGTGCAGAATTCCTCCTGCCAGGTTGGTTCCTCTGGCCACCTCCCCTCCTTCCCCCACCACGAGGCACCAGCAGCTCCTTGCCTGTCTCAGGTAGAGCTTCAGGACGTTGCTGATGTCATGGGGGGAGGCCTGGGACAGCTCCACCAGCTCCTTCCCATTCTCAAAGGCCTGGCAAAGCTTCTCCACGCGTGTCTTGACGCCGTTGACTCGGTAGATGCCCTGTGAAAGAGAGAAAAGCGGAGCTGAAGTGAGGGGAGAGGTTCCTCTTCATGTTTGCGGGGGACAGTGAGCTGTGTGCTCCCACCCTCTGCTTTTGGGGTGGGAAATCCCTCTGGGAAGTCATTTTGGGACATCTCCTTCCAGCTCAGTCATTCCTGCTTCACAGGAAAGCAGGAGGCAGGNCTGGAGTGACCCGACAGGCAGAGACCCTGCTGAGCCCACCTCAAGGTGACCTCAGGGGCAGAAACCCCACTAAGCCCACCCCAGGGGCAGAGCCCACCCCATGGGGACGTGACTCAGCCCACACAGGGTGACCTTTGCTGGCCCCTTCCCTTTTTGGGTGGCCAGTTCCCCAGTTGGAAGGGGCGGAGCGTTCCCTGTNAGAGGTTCCTCTTCATGTTTGCGGGGGACAGTGAGCTGTGTGCTCCCACCCTCTGCTTTTGGGGTGGGAAATCCCTCTGGGAAGTCATTTTGGGACATCTCCTTCCAGCTCAGTCATTCCTGCTTCACAGGAAAGCAGGAGGCAGGAGAGATGAGTTTCCAAAGGCAGGGTTTGGGGTATCTGGGCCAAGCTCATCCCTGGCTCCCTGCCCTGTGGAAATCTGAAGTGGAGCCTGTTGGTTTTCCAGAGGATCCTTCCAAGGGCCTGCGGCTCAGCCAGCTGAGGAGGAGGAAGAGGAGAGGGGAGCGTGACTCACCTTGGTTTTCAGGGCCCGCTTCTCGATCTCCGAAATGCATTTCTTGACGATGAAGGGGATCCCATCCGGGCTGCCCTGAGACGCCTTCGTGAAGTCCTGCCCGAAGAGCTGCAGCTTCCCCTGGAGCTTCTTGTGCCCACACTGGATGGCCAAGGTCTCCAGGCACTTCTTGTGGCAGGCCAGGTAGCACTGGAAGAGAGAGGGGAACACGTGGAGGTGGGGGGCAGCCACAGAGACAGCAGGCACCGCTTGGAGCACGGTGGGAGACAGGAAAAATGCCTTGGGGATGCTGCAGGACCAAGGGAAAGCATTGTTTTCCACCAGGAACCCTCCCCACGGGAGAAATGGTCAGGGCTGTGTTCCACCCCCAGTTCTCCCAGCTCACCTCCTCGCACTCGGCTCCCTGGAAGTACACGTAGCTGTTGCACTCCCGGCATTTGGAAGGGGCACGGAGCTTCCTCAGCCGATGGGTCTGGGCAGCCTTGGACAAGCCAACATTCCGGAAGGGCCCCGTGGGAGCTGCCAGCTCTGGGGTGATCCCGTTGATGCCTACGGAAAAGGAAACGGGAGGTCAGGCCCAGCTTGAGCGGGACTGTCACTGTCACCGGTCTGAGCGGGGCTCATCCCTCGGGAAAGGCAGCGCTGCTTGGGGACACCATCAGGAACTTCCAGCAGTTATTGGGTTTGCCTCCAGAACTGCTGGATTTGGGAAAAGCAGCCCCCAGGGAGCTCTGCCGTGGTGGGGGGGGTGTGTGGCAGCAGCACTGTCACCTCCCGCCCTGTCACCTACTCTGCTCAAAGGGAGTGGTGGTCCCATCCTTCTCCTCCAGCTCCTCGCTGGAGGACGCGGTGCCGTTGGATGACAGCCGCTGGAGCTTGTGGCCGAATTCACCTGCCCAAGGAAAACCCACAGACCAGTGAATCACCTGCAAAGCTGCTTCTCTTCTGAGAGCTCAGCCCGTCCCATCAAATCCCACCCTATCCCGCTGGAGACTGGGATCAGCGCAGTCCTTTACAGCAGTGTTCTCACAAGGCAGGTAAAACAGGGGATGGTCCTGCCTAACTGGGAAGCTCTGGGCTTAGGTTGGCTGTGCTGGGAGGGGCTCCTGGGCTGTTCCCATACCCACCTGCGTTGGAATCCAGGCTGCTGTCAGCATCAGCGACAGAGGTTGGCCAGGACTTATGGACCTGGTGTCCCCTCCCACCTGCAGAGAGAACACACAGTCCGTTGGGATTGCTGTCTGTGTTCGGGAGGCAATGGCTGGAGAACAGCCTGGATGCTGGGAGAAACTGGGATGACTGGGGGAAAGCTCCTGGTGGGGTTTGGTGCCTCCAGGGACACCCAGCAAGGGGAGAAGGGGAGATGGGAAGATGGGCAATGGTTTGATAGGGAGCAAAATGGCACAGGTCTGATTGAGTGTCCTTCAGGAAATCCAGGCTGGGAGGCTCCCAGCTCCTCCTGCTGCTGCCAGCAAAGCCCCCGGTACCCTGGGGGTCCCACTCTGCTCCTGCTGAGGGGGATGTGGGCAACGTGATGGAGAACTTTGGGGCTCCAGGCTGACCTCTCCGCTCGGCCGCACCGGCCCCGCTCGGCGACTCCTTGGCTCCTGCTGCTCCCTCTGAGCCGGCCCCGGCCCCCTCGGCACTCGTGGAGAACTCGCTGGCATTGAAGCTGCCCTTCCGTGCCCGAGTGAAGGGAGACCTTGGGGGGGAAAGGGGAAGGTGGATGGGAAGGAAGGACACTTGGCTGCCATGGCTGCCACCCATGTTTTCATGGGTGTTTTCATATATATCAGTCTCGGTAATCACAGTCTCTTAAATACTCAACAGCCTGTCTCATCCATTGAAGGACGAGAGGGCAATTCCCAGCTGGTCCAGCCCCAGCGTTCCCAGCAGGAGCCGCCTTCAGGAATGCCGAAAGCATCCTGCCTCCTGCAGGAGAGCGTGGGCGGCCGGAGGAGGTACCGAAGGGAACTCGGCTGAGCTGGAGCATTACCCAGGAATGAACCCTCTCCTCCCTTACCAGGCGTTGTGGGACACGTAGGGCTCGAAGTCGTACTGGACGTCGGGCTCGTCGCCGCGCTGCAGCTGCCGGACGTGGGACGCGTACTGCTGGCCCGGGTCGTACAGCTTGCTGCTCTCGCACAGCGTCTGGAAGTTCACGGGCAGCGGCGCAGTCTGCATGTGCATGAGCTGGTAGAAGGAGATGGTGGCCTGAAAGTGACGTGGAGAGGGACAGGGGTGAGCTTGGCAGGCTGGCACGGGAGGAGCGCCGGGTCAGGTGGGGAATGAGGAGCACGGAGCAGCGCTTTTCTGAGCAGGAGGGAGAGGGGAGCTCTGCATCCACCCAAACCCGCTCTGGAACAGGGTCAGCTCAGCCAGCTCTGCTGGGAGGCGGCTCTGAGCCCTCCAGAGCAGGGCACAGCCACCTCCTGCCCTGGGGACACCCCAACCCAGCCCCACTCACCGACTTGATGACCTGGTCAGTCTGTTTGATCACCTCGTGGATCTGCCGCAGGGAGTTCACCTTGGTGTCCTCCAGCTCCTGCTTCTGCGTGTTTGCATCGGCCACACAGGTGCGGTACGTGGCCATGGCCTCTTCTGCCTGGGAATTGGGAGAGCAAGGCAGGGGAAGAGCTCAGAGGTGAGGAGAGTAAGAACAGCCCCTCAGACCCTGTTTGTCTGGGCATTCCTGAGGATCTGGGGGAGATCTGTTCACTCCACACAGCTCAGGGCACAGCAGGAGCGAGGAGGCCCCTCCAGAGCCGTCACCTTGTTTTTGGCTTCCTCTTCCAGCCGCCTCTTCTTGTCCAGGGTTTTGGTGGTGACGCTGCTGGTTGTGTTCTGCTGCTCCTCCTCTGCTTTCACTGCCATGTACTTGGCCTTGTCGTGCTCCTCGCTGCGCTGCATGTACGTCTGCTTGGCCTTGCGCAGGTTCCCCTCCGCCTCTTGCTGCCAGGGAGAGCCAGGGGTGAGGATGGAGCCCAGCAAAGGGGGTCACCGGCTCCTGCCGGGGTCCCCTCAGCACAGCAGAGGCACCAAACGGCACTGGAGAGGGGCAGGGTGCCCAGCGTGCTCAGGGAGGACGTGTCACGGGTTGCTCCAGGCTGGGATTGGGAACGCAAACCCAGTCACTCACCAGTTTCCTCTGTGCCCGGTGCCACTGCTCCTTGATATCCTTCCTGCGCTTCTCGTGTTCCAGGCGTCTCACCGTCAGCGGCTGCGTGGGGAGGGAGGGAGGGAGGAACAGCCCCGTGATGCCCTGAGCTGAGCGCTCCCGCTCTGCCCTCGCCGAGACTTCGCAAGGAGAAGTGCCCCGTGGTGGTCACTGTCGCTCCCGGGACAGGCCACAGGCACTGGTTTGTGCCAGGGATGCAAATCCACAGCCTGGGAAGTGCTGGATGCAGGTTCCCTCTGGACTGAGCCAAGGAAGAGCCACCTCTGCAACGCCAGGACCTCCAGCCCTGGAAGGACCTTTTGTCCCCTCACCTGGAGGAAGGTTTGGTGCTGCAGGGTGTTGGCTGCCTGCAGAACCGAGGTCCCGTGCTCCATGTCCTGCTCCAGGGCCAGCAGGTAGATGGACAGGAACGGCATGTTGGTCTGGGGAGAGGGAAAACACATCTCCCTGAGCCCCAGCAGCCAGCGTGAGCCCAAGGAGATGTGTCCTTCAGGGAGGAAGAGCCAGAGACACGGTGAGGCAGGTGACTGCTGCTGGTAAAAGCCCCATCCTGAATTTCTCCAGGCAGAGCTCTGGAGAGCCGTCCCCATGTTCTCCCGAGCTGGGGCACATGGAATGTGCTGGCTCCCGATCCAGCCTGGGAGCTTCAGGGACCTGGGGACTTACCTCCTGGCTGATGGTTTGCTTGCAGCTGTTTGCCATCTTCTGGAGCCCTTTGGCAAACTCCATCTCTGGAAGGAAAAGGTTGGAAGTGAAAAGACACACGAGACACCGGGATTTCCCTGGTGGAACCCAATCTCCTTTCGAAATATAAATCAGGAACTTGAGGAGTGAGGTTCCCACTGCCCTGGCAGTGTCAGCCTCCCCCAGGAGGGACCTCCACCGGTCCTGTGGCTCAGCCCTGCTCCAGAAGGGACCCACCTGCTGTCCCCCCCACTCACCCAGTGTGGTCCTTTTCTCCAGGTATCCAATCAGGTCCTTCATGTACTTGGAGATGGTTTTGGCGTACTGGAGGGCAGCGTCCACGCCGCCCTCACAGCGCTGCAGCATCACGTCCACCTCCTCGGCCGGAGGACGGGCTGTGGTGGGACGGACACTCCGTGAGCTTCCAGTGCAAAGCCCTCCCCCCCAGCTCCGTGCCAGCCCCGGTGCCAGCAGCTCTGCTGCCCGCTCCCAGCTGAGGAGCCACGTGCAGCTCAGGATGGCAGCGATGATGGGGAAGGTGCCGGTTCCTGCACAGACCCCAAACCCTCACCCAGCCTCATCCTGCTTACCTGTGTCATAGCTGTCCGTGCCCGAGCTGTCCACGCCATCTCCTCCAGGCCCAGGAATCCCCCCATAGAGGCTCTCCATAGTCTTTGGGAATTGAGAAAGAAAAAGGATTGGTCGGTCAAGAGGACGGGGAGCAGCTGGAGCGGCTGGGGGATGGATGGAAGCCGGAGCTGCTGGAGCCTTTTGGCCGCTGCTGGAAGTCAGCTGTGCCCAGGAGCTGACGGGACTGTCACTGGAGCAACACCCTGCTCTGGGCCCACACCAGAGCTGAGGGGAGCAGCCAGAGCCCTGCGTGATCCTGAGCCCCATGTGGTGGGAGCATCCAGGTATCCGGGAACCTCTCACCTGGTTCTGGTCGCTGGGTGGGATGGAGAGGATGGTGCTGCTGTCCACCTCCCCCATGAGGAACTCGGACACCCTGTGGGGGGAGGAGCACAGCTGGGCTCAGCACAGGGACAGTGACACGGGCTGCCTCCGGGGAACGGCTGCCCAAACGCCCTTACGTGCTGCTGAAGGACACGGCGATGGTCTCCACGGCCTTCTCGAACTCCCGCTTGTCCGCCTCATTGTTGGATTCGTAGTGGAAACCTGGAGATGAGGAAATGTGGGAGCCCTGTTGCCACAAGCACCTGCCCCTGTCTCAGCAGGAAAACCTGCCAGCTCGTGCTGGTATCAGGGGGGATTTGGGGCTGGGGAAGGGGCTGGGGTGAGTCAAGGGAGCAGTGGGAAGGATCATCCCTATGGATGATGGATTTTTCCAGTGCAGCAGTTTCCCCCTCCTTCTTCCCAGGACTGACTTCCCTGACAGCATCCCTTGGCTCGTGTTTCTGTTTATTCCCGTTACTCAGGGCTGCTGGAAAAGTGCTGCTGGACCTGTTCCACTGCCTGCCCTGCCTCATGGCTCCTCCAGACCCCTCTCCAAGCAGGATGAACTCCTCCAGCAGGGCTCTTGCCCGCAGCCAAAAGAGGAACCACCACCAGCAGCAGGAACCGGGGCCGACAGCGCTTGGCAGGCTCCCACGCCACGGGACACCAGCAGCCAGGGCTCCTGGGCAGACCCCAGGTCAGCTCCTTGGGGTGGGGCTGGGGTCTGCTCCAAGCCCACTCCCTCCCATCCCCGTGTGGGACCAGCCCCGTGGCAGCCCTCCTGCCGCCCGTCACGAGCTTCCTGTCCCCTGTGGTTCCTGGTTGCTGTCCAGGAAGCCGCGGGTGACTCACAAGGTTGTGCTGTGCCTCTGGTAGGTGCAGCCGCCCCCTTCCCGTGGGTGACAGCGGCGGGAGGTGGTGCCCAGCTGGGGTCTGACCTCCCAGACCCTGCTCCGTAAACACCAGAGGTTTCCAGGAGCAGGATCCGATTATCTCCGTGTTTTTCCTGCGGCTGTGCCTGGAAACCCCCAGGCAGGATCTGTCATTTCCGACACTACATCATCCTTAAAGCTGAACCACAGCAAGAGGCAGATGATGCTTTCACCCTCTCCGCTGGCCCATGGGGCAGCTCCACTCCCAGCAACCCCTCCATGGGCTCCCCAATCCCCCGATCCCACCGCGGGGCAGGAGGGGAACGGGACGGAGCTCCCAGCCCCACTGTCTCACCCTTGACTTTGGAGATGAGGGTCCCGGCGGCCGTCAGGGTCTCCAGGGTGTTGAGCAGCGGGTACTTGGTGATGACCTGGCGCAGGATGCGCAGGGTCTCACCCAGGCACTCGTGGGCCAGTGGCCTCTGGGGCTCCTTGGGGTCTGCAAGAGAGGGGGGCTGAGCTGCTGCATCCCTGTCTCATGTCCCAGCCCCGTGTCTCTGCTCTGCATCCCTGTCCCTGCCCTATTTACCTCCCAGCCACCCCCTGCCAGCCACGTCCCAGACCGTGCAGCAAATCCCCCCGGCCTCGGGGCTTCCCAGGACTGGCACGGCCACATCCTGCTTGTCCAGCACCTTCCCACAGCCATGGCCGTGCATCTCCTGCCCAGGCTGGTGTTGGCCAGGGGGCAGCCTGACCTTTGAGGCATTTTTTCCTCCGTAGTAACTTTTTCCCTTGAAAGCAGTTTGGGAATTTCCTCCATTTCCTTCCCTCCCTCCTGCCGGATGGACGCTCCCAGCCGGGAGGGATGTGCCTGGTCCAGCCAGGCTTGCTGCATCCCACAGGTCCCCCCCGGGACCCTCCCCTCTGTGGGCTCCAGTTGCCAGCCCAGGGGTCTGGTCAGGACCCCCCAGTGCAGGGCGAGGGCTGGGGACTGACAGCCTGATCAGGAAGTGAGGAACCTCCCTCAGGGAAGCGCTGGGATGGGGGATCAGCACCCTCTACCCAGCCAGGCAAAGACCCCTCCCCATCCCAGCCCCCAGCCTGAGGTCAGGAAGGGGTTTCTGCACAACCAGGACTGACAACATGGTGTCACATGCCCCCAGACCACGGGACCGACGCGCTCCCTGTGTCCCCTCGGGCAAGGAGAGCTGCTCGTGAGCCTGCAGACCACGCAGCCCCATCCTGCTGGCCGCCCTGGTGGGCTGGGGGGCCAGGGGCCGTGCCCGGCACCCCGCAGGGCTCGGGGGGCCCTGGCAGGCGGCTGGCACCGCCGCGCTGTAAACAGGAAAACGGGCGGATGAAAATAGCTCGCGGCAGGAAGCCGCGTTATCCTGGCTCCGAGCTCCAGCAGCCACCCACCGCTCACCCACCGCCTCTGACTGCGGCTGCACGGCCCCTCAGGGGTCCTGGTGCCCTCTGGCCCAGGCACAGACTCCCAACCACGGGTGGGTCACCCCCGGGGTGCCGTGACGCAGGTGTTTGGCACGGGGTGGGCACTCACCATCGCGCAGCACCACGTCCCGCAGCTTCTCCAGGGCGTCGGCGAAGCGGGCGACGTCCGCCAGCAGCTGGGAGATGTCCTCGGGGTCGATGAAGGGACTGTCCCCGCCCTCCATGGGGCTGTAGGATGTGGGGGTCTTGTGGCCCTTGGGCACGGCGCGGGGGGCCGCGGGCAGGGGGAAGCCGGCGGCGCTGGCATGGCGGCTCAGGCTGGTGGGGCGCTTCAGGGTGCCCACGGCGCTGGGGCTGCTGCTGAGCTTGGCACTGGCCGGGGGCAGCTCCCCCACGCTGGAGCCCGGCGCCTCCAGGCAATCCTTGCGGGAGAGGTCCTGGGGAGCGAGGATGAGGGTGAGGGCACAGCCAGCATGGCGGGGACCCCGGAGAGGGAAGTACCCCGGGACCCGCCAGCCTGGGGAACTGTTGCCTTGGGGGGCTGGTGCCAGACCCTGCAGCTGTGTTGTGCCTCAGTTTCCCCAGGTAGGGATCACCTTCGGGGACCATCTTGGGAGAGTGGGCAGGGTCTGGGCACTTGTCTGGCTGCCCCCTGGTTCCCTGCCAGCCCCTCTGGGCCCGTGTTTGTCATGAGGGGCACGCAGTGGGTGACACTGCTTGTCCACCCCAGCATCCCCCGTGATGGGGCTGCCCATCCCAGGGGGCTGGGGACCCCAGCACAGCCAAATGGCAGCAGGATCCGGCCCGCACATCACTTCCTCTTTTTCAGCTGCCCCCATGCTGGGGGAGGAGGCAGAGACAGGGACACCTCCCAGGCTGTTGTTGGGGGCTTTGCAGGTATTTTACAGACGGAAGAAGCCCCAAATTTCTAGGGGTAAAATCGCACTGAGGGAGAGGCTGGTACCGGCACTCTCCAGGGCTGTGCATGGCTTGAGGGCCACACACCCAGCAAAGAGTCCTTGGGCGCGGGGAGGGGACCCTGCAGCCCCTCAGCCCCCCCAGCAGCTCCCACCAGTGACCCTTTGGCACTCGGCGTGGCACGAACGCGCAGGGTCTGAGCATCCCTGGCCGGGCGCTGCCGGAAGTGTTTTTGGCTCCGGCGGGGCAGGCACCGGAGCGCCGAGAGCACGAGGCTTCCACGGGCGAGGGCGAACGGGGGAGCCCAGCCCCACNTCCAGGGAGCGCTGGGGCGGGTGGGCTCTGCCCGCCGCCGCCGAGGGGCTGTAGCTTTTCCTGCCCGCAGCCCGGCCGAGCATCCCGCTGGCCGCCACCCATAGGCCCCTCTCCCGGGGAGTCGGGACGGGGATGGGGACGGGTGTCCCCTGCTAAGGAGCCGCCGGTGGGCTCCGGGTCGCCGTCGGCCGCATCGTGCCAGCCCTGTCTCGCCCCGATCACCGGGACTGGGGCGCAGGCGCGGGGCGGGCGATGCGGGGTGCGCCGGGGAGCCCCGGCCCGCAGCGTTTCCTCCTGGCCCCTCCGGCACGGGGGGGTCCACACGTCAATAAATAAATATCTGGCAGAGCCGAGGCACCGGGGCTGGCCGAGCCTGCCGCCGCCCCGCTCCCACCTCAGTCGCCAGGGAGGTCTGGGAGTCTCTCTGCCCTCCCCGAACCCTCGGCTACAGCCCCCCCATTTCCTCCCTGTCCCTTCCTGCCCTCCCGCCTCCCTCGGCGGTTGCTCCATCCCCTTCATCTGGGGTAAAATTCCACCCCCAGCCCAGTGAGTAGGGCTCTTTCTCGTTTCCCTCCTCTTCACAGACCTCCCGGACGTATCCAGGTCCCCATTGCCACCCGGTGGCTCTTCCCAGCAGTTCCGTGGGTGCTGTTGCCCCTACAACCCCCACCGTGCCAGGGGCGCGGGGGTGAAACTCACCGGCAGGGTCTGTGGGACGGGGCTTCCCGCCCGGCTCTTCTTGGAGATGGAGGGGGTTTTTATCAGCTCCCGCTTCTTCCGGGAGAACATCGTTCCCGGGGGGCCGAGCCGCTGCCGTCAGCCCCTCGCTCGGCCCGGCCGCCGTGCCGGCTCCTCACGGCGCCGGTCACATTCGCGGGGCGCAGTGTCAGGAGGGCGCGTGTGACGCCGCCTCGTTTCCTCATCGGCTTCGTAGCCCGACCTGAAACAGGAAAAGCCGAACGCGCACCCAGGAGCGAGGCCGGGGCCGGGGGCACCCTGGCTGCCCTGCTGGGTCACAGAGGGGAGCGGGACCCCCGCATTCCTGGGGATATTTTGAGGGGGCTTTCAATGCTGCAGCCCAGGGCTTACAGAGGAGTGCGGGGCTGAGCCCCACTCTGTGGGACCGGTGCTGGCCCCCGTGGGACCCCCGCCCTCGGGGAGTTCACCCTGTTTGGGGGTGTCCATCCGTCCAGGGAGGACAAGCCCCATCCCTCGGGAGGCCCCAGGTGTGGGGGTGAGTGGGATGGGGGGCTCTGGGCTCCCACCCGTGGGGTGCTCCCGGCTGTGCCCTTCTGTGGGCTCGGTGGCGGTGCCCGCTGGGGTCACGGCCCTGCCCCCTGTCCCCACCAGCCTTTGTGCACCCACAGTCCCACCCGTGACCCATCCACCCACGGGGTAACGGCGGATAAACCCCTGGTGAGGGCCGGGCCGGGCCCTCCGGGTGCTGAGTGGGGACCCCCGGCCGCTGCTCACGGGCTGCTCGGGCCGAGTGCCAGCGCCGCGGGCGGTCGGGGGCTGGTGGTGTCCTCCCCGCTTCGTCCCGGAACCTCCCCGCGGGACCGGTCCGGGCCGTCTCGCATGGACCAGCTGCCGGCCCCGTGGGGACACGGCCACGGCGGGGGTCGGGGCAAGGGGAGCGGGACGGGGTCGGGGATGGGTGGAGGTCCGTGAGGTGCGGGGACGAGGGAACGCGTGTGCGTGTCCTGCGTGTGTGCGTGACCGTGGGTGCGGGCAGGCAGGTGCGTGTGAGTGTGGGAGTGTGTGTGTGTGTGAATGAGTGAGTGTGAGTGAGTGAGGGTGTGTGTGAGTGTGAGTGTGCAAGTGTGTGAGTGTGCGAGTGTGTGTGTGTGTGAGTGAGAGTGAAAGTGAGAGTGAGTGAGGGTGTGTGTGAGTGAGAGTGAGTGAGGGTGTGTGTGAGTGTGAGTGTGCAAGTGTGTGAGTGTGTGTGTGTGTGAATGAGTGTGTGAGTGGCTGTGCGTGTGCAGGGCAGCGCCCGTGGGTCGGGGGGGTGCGTGTGTGTGTGTGTGTGCTTGTGCACAACGCGTGCCCGTGGGTCGGGGTGCCCACACCTGTGTACGGGGACGCACACGCGTGTGCCCGTCTGTGAGTGTGTGCGTGTGCCCGTGGGCGGGTGCGTGTGTGTGCCGTGTGCCCGTGTGCCCGCGTGCCCGGGACGGGTCCATCCCCGGCCCCGGGCTCCCCTGGACTCCCGGTGCCCCCCCGGGTCCCAGTGTCGGGGCTCGGGACCCTCCCCTCGATCCGGCCGCTCCTGCCCTAATTTGGACATTTCGCCCCGTCCAATCAACGTGGGGGGGCTGGGCCCGACCCCGCCTCCGCCCCGCCCGGCACCGCTCCGGTACCGGCCCCGCTGCCCG
>VZRQ01009385.1:43158-55032 GCA_013397975.1 Machaerirhynchus nigripectus | reverse complement strand
ATCGGACCTTCCGGGAGCTGGCAGTGCTGGGGGAGTTGGGGAGTGCCTGGCAGGAGCTGGGACCCCGAATCTACACCCTCCTCAACAGCAGCCTGGAGATGCAGGTGCTCCAGGTATGTGACCCCAGGCTCCTCCCATCGGAAACAGGGCTGCTGTGGGGTGCAAGATGGGGTGTGGTGGTGAGGCAGCAGGTCAGGAGCGGGGTGGGATGCAGCTGGA
This sequence comes from Machaerirhynchus nigripectus, assembly GCA_013397975.1. Classification (NCBI taxonomy): domain Eukaryota; kingdom Metazoa; phylum Chordata; class Aves; order Passeriformes; family Dicruridae; genus Machaerirhynchus; species Machaerirhynchus nigripectus. Next base: position 54,813 of record VZRQ01009385.1, on the reverse strand, counting down.
ACAGGGTGGGCTGCGTGGCCTCCCATACCCTGCTGCTTTGCAGGACCTGCTGCTGGCCCCGAGCACAGCCCAGATCCTGGGCGGGTTCCTCAACGGCACCTCCTGGAAGCTGCCGGAGCTGGCCACGTTCCTGGCGGGGCCGGCAGGGGGGCCAGGCCTCACCTGGCACCAGGTGTACGCTGATGTGGACGCGGTCCTGAGCACGCTGTCACAGGTCATGGAGGTGCGTGTCACCCCGCTGTGGGCGGGCTGGCCCCCTGTGCCCCCCTGTGCCGCTGAGACCTGCCTGCCCTCCCACAGTGTGTCTGCCTGGACAAGATCGAGGCAGTGGCCACAGAGGAGCTGCTGGTAGCCCGGGCCCTGGAGCTGCTGGAGGAGCAGCAGTTTTGGGCAGCGGTGGTCTTCCAGCCCCCCATCAATGCCACAGCCCCCGGACTGCCACCCCACGTCCGCTACAAGATCCGCATGGACATCGATGATGTCACGAGGACCAACAAGATCAAGGACAGGTTGGGGGATGCCCACTCTGTCTGTCTCCATGGCTGACCAAGCAACCCGTGCTGATTGCCAGGGGATCCCTGGTCCTAGCACCGTGCTCTGCCCCCAGGTTTTGGGACCCAGGCCCCGCAGCTGACCCCTTCAGCGACTTACGCTACGTCTGGGGGGGCTTCGTCTACATCCAGGACCTGGTGGAGCAGGCGGTGGTGCGGGTGCAGACTGGGGCTGCCCCACGGACAGGGGTCTACGTCCAGCAGATGCCCTACCCCTGCTATGTGGACGATGTGTAAGTGGGCAGGGGGCAGCCACGGACTGCCGGGACTGTTGAGTGACCCCCCCTGCTGCCATGGGGGACACGTCCGAGCATCCTGCAGCATTGCTGCCCCAGGGAGGTGGCACAGGGCTGGTCGTGGCCTGGTGTCCCTGGCCCAACAGTGGCCCCGGGGGTGTTGAGCTAGGGGCGGAATGTCTGGTGGTATCTCCCCAGGTTCTTGAGGGTCCTGAACCGCTCGCTGCCTCTCTTCATGACGCTGGCCTGGATCTACTCAGTGGCCATGATCATCAAGGGGGTGGTGCACGAGAAGGAGATGCGACTCAAGGAGACCATGAAGACCATGGGGCTGAGCAGTGGGATCCTCTGGCTCAGCTGGTTCCTCAGCAGCTTCATCCCCTTCCTCCTCAGCTCTGCCCTCCTTGTCCTCATCCTCAAGGCAGGTTGCAGGTCTCAGGGGACAGCGTGGGTGACATCAGGGCTGGGAGCCAGTATGGCGGGGCTCCACAGGCTCCAACCTGGCCTCCATCTGCAGCTGGGAAACATCCTGCCCTACAGCGACCCAGCAGTCATCTTCCTCTTCCTCGGCACCTTCTCGGTGGCCACCATCAGCCAGTGCTTCCTCATCAGCACCTTCTTCCCCCGTGCCAACCTGGCCTCGGCGTGCGGTGGCATCATCTACTTCTCACTGTACCTGCCCTACGTGCTGTGCGTCGCCTGGCGCGACTACATCACCTTCCCCGTCCGCGTCCTCGTGGTGAGCGCCCGGAGCTGCCCCTCTGCAGTGCCTCTGGTGCTCTGGGTGGGGGGCTTTGGGCTGCACCCCCTGGGCCCATCTTTGCCCACGCTGCCATTCTTGCTGTCCCCAGAGCCTGCTGTCCCCCGTGGCCTTCGGCTTCGGCTGCGAGTACTTCTCCCTCTACGAGGAGCAGGGGGTGGGCATCCAGTGGCACAACCTGGGTGCCAGTCCCGTGCCAGGAGACCCGTACAGCTTCGCTGCAGCCATGGGGCTGCTGCTGCTGGACGCTGTCGTCTACGGCCTGGCCACCTGGTACCTCGAGGGTGTCTTCCCAGGTGAGTGCAGACCCTCTGACCCCCAGCTGCCCCTCAGCCGCGGCCCCACTCAGCCCTGTTTGCTGCAGGTCAGTACGGGATCCCCAAGCCCTGGAATTTCCCCTTCCTGAAGAGCTACTGGTTTGGAGAGTCGTCCTCAGCTGGGCACTCCTGCTACCACACCAGCCCCCACACTGCACCCCAAGGTGAGTCGCTGCCCACCCTGGAGCTGTGTGGCTGAGGGTGGTGGCCATGGAGCAGGGCTGGAGCCCTCCAGCCCAGGCCTTGCATCCCAGTGGAGGGTCCTGCACCCCATGGCGAGGGGTTCTGGCCCCAGCTGAGGGGTCCTGCCTGGGATGTGACCCCTTGGTGGCTTCTAGTGCTGGTGGAGGAGCCACCTGCCGAGCTCCAGCCCGGCGTCTCCATCCGCAACCTGGTGAAGGTCTATGGCAGCAGCAGCCGTGCGGCCGTCAATGGGCTGAGCCTGGACTTCTACGAGGGGCAGATCACGTCCTTCCTGGGCCACAACGGCGCTGGGAAGACCACCACCATGTGAGCCACATTGGGGCTGCGTGGCCACGGCTGGGGACAGGAGCTGAGCCTGATCCTGTCCCCACCTGGTCCCCACGCAGGACAGGGCACCCTGGCCCCAAGCCCTGCTGTTCCTGCACTCCGTGACCCACTTTCCTCACCACATCCAGGTCCATCCTGACTGGCCTCCTGCCCCCCACCTCGGGGACTGCCTATATCCTGGGCTGGGACATCCGCTCCGATATCGACAGCATCCGCAAATCCATGGGGATGTGTCCCCAGCACAACGTGCTCTTCGACATGTAGGCAGGGGTGGGGAGGTGTGGGGAGTGGTGCAGGGCTGTCCCCCTCAATCCCTGTGCCCCTCACCCTGCCCTGCTCCGCCTGTCCCCGCAGCCTGACGGTGGAGGAGCACGTCTGGTTCTACGGGCGGCTGAAGGGGCTCTCGGAGCGGCAGGTGCAGGAGGAGATGGAGCAGCTGCTCCAGGACACGGGGCTGCCCCACAAGCGCCGGGAGCAGACCAGGAACCTCTCGGGTGCGTGCAGGGGGTCAGGCCGGGTGCCTGAGCGGGGGTCGGTGGCTCCGAGCCCCCCCAACGCTGTCCCTCTGCAGGCGGGATGCAGCGGAAGCTCTCGGTGGCCATCGCCTTCGTGGGCGGCTCCCGGGTGGTCATCCTGGACGAGCCCACGGCCGGCGTCGACCCCTTCTCCCGGCGCAGCATCTGGGAGCTGCTGCTCAAGTACCGCAAAGGTCAGGGCTGGGGGGCCCCCCTTCACCCTCTGAGCCCCCCAGCCTGGGGCGAGCAGGGGGATGTGCTGTTGGGGAGAACCTGCAATGGAGGGTGGTCTGGGGTCAAGTCCATTCCTGGTCCTCAGGCCGCACAATCATCTTGTCCACCCACTACATGGACGAGGCGGAGCTGTTGGGGGACCGCACCGCCATCATCTCGCAGGGCCGGCTCTGCTGCTGCGGGTCCCCCCTCTTCCTCAAGGCCAGGCTGGGCACCGGCTACCACCTCACCCTGGTGAAGCGGGAGCGGAGCGGGACAGGCGGCAACGCCGGCACCGTCCCCGGTGTCACCAAAAAGGTGAGTCCCTCGGCCCTGGTGGTCATCCCCCAAAGGGCAGCCAGTGTCTCCATTCTGGGTATCGGGGGGCACTGGGGGCCAGGTCCTGCTGTGGGGTGCCAGGCTCCAGCCACCCTTTCCTGCAGGACGGCAGCGACTCGGAGCACAGCAGTGACACGGGCCTGGGCAGCGAGCGGGGCAGTGACGCCAGCGCCGTGGGTGAGGGTCCTGTCCCCTCACAGTGTCACTCTCAGCTGCTCCCCATGCATCCTCTGCCAGCTGAGGGGGCTGGGGGTGCACAGCCCTGCATCCAGCTCCTCGTCTCCCTTCACTGGAGGGGCAGAGGGGGATCCCCATCCTCTCCCACCTTCTCCATGGACCCTCAGGCTGGGATGCTGGGCACACGGAGCTGTGCCCAGCTGTGCCAGCCAGCGGCTCCTGCCCCAAGTTTCCAGCCCTCCCCATCCCTCCAGATGTGGCCCAGCTGTCGGCGCTGATCCAGAAGCTGGTGCCTGGCTCCCGGCTGGTGGAGGACATTGGGCATGAGGTGCTCTTCGTCCTGCCCTACAGCGGGGCCAGGGATGGGACCTTTGGGGAGCTGTTCCGCGAGCTGGACGCACGCCTGGGGGAACTGGGGGTCTCCAGCTACGGCATTTCCGACACCACTCTGGAAGAGGTACCCCGAGGGGCTGTGGTCAAGGGGCTCCTGGGGTGCCCTCAGGGGGTTTCCCTCACTGGCTGTGGGTGCTGGTGTGTGTTTAACACCAGCCTTCCCACACCCTCAGATCTTCCTGAAGGTGGCCGAGGACACAGGGCTGAACACTGACACCACAGGTAAAACCCCTCAGTCCTGACTGGAGCTGAGCTCTGGGGTACAGGGGGGGCTGGGGAGGTGCTCGGCAGCCCGGAGCAGAGGCATGGGGGTGTCGGCAGCAGGCTGTGTGTCCCTTCCAGGGCTGGGGGCCCTGCTGGGAGCACCTGTGGGTGCAGAGATGTGTCACGGCCTGTGGCCTTGGCCCTGCCCTGGCACCTTGTCCTCATTTTGTCAGGGACCGTGAAAGGAGCAGCCCCTGGCGAGACAGGGGATGCAGATGTGGCCGATGGAGAGCTGGGTAAGGATGGGGAGGTGGGGCTCCCGAGCTGCCGCTGAGTGCTCCCCACCTCCAGCCCCTGGGCTGGGGCTGGGGCCATGGCACGTGTCCATCTGGGCAGGCGTCCATCCAAGCAGGCATCCCTTCAGGCACGTGTCCCTTCAAGCAGAGGGATACTCAGGGAGCCTCGTGCAGCATTTCTACCTCCCAGTTTTGGGGTGTCCCCAGAGCAAAGATCCGGGCTGAGGGAGGGTTTGGGTGAGTCCAGCTCTGTGCAGGGGTTGGGATGGGACAAGAAATCCCATAAGGGGGCGTATCCAGCCCCCTTCTCCTGGAGGGAGAACTGGCATGGGGGTAGCCACGGGAGTCTGGGGGGCTGCAATGGTTTGGGGCACCAGCTCTGCTCTGGGTGGGTGCTGACCCCCGCCCAGCTGTAACCCCTCTCTCCTCTCCTTTACATTGAGCCAAAGGAGCCCGGCGAGGTAGGAGCTGGGGGCTGTTTGGGGGTGGCTGGGGTCTCCTGCATGCAGCATCCCATCCCTGCTGGGGTGGGGGGATGCCCCTGCCAGCGCCCTGTCCCCCCCGCGCCCCGCCCGGCACAAACCCCTTGCCAGACCCGTCTCTGCCCTGGCAGCGGAGGAGCCCCGGGAGACGGACCTGCTGCGGGGGGCGGCGGGGCAGGCCTGCGGCAGGGTGAGGGGCTGGGCGCTCACCTGCCGCCAGCTCCGCGCTCTCTTCACCAAGAGGATGCTCCACGCCCGGCGCAGCACCCGCGGCTTCTTCGCGCAGGTGGGGGCCGCGCGGAGGGGATGGGGCAGGGCACGGGGCAGGGTGGGGAAGAGCCAACCCTGACACCCGCCCCCCGGCCTCCTCAGATCGTCCTCCCCGCCGTCTTCGTCTGCATCGCGCTCCTCTTCAGCCTCATCGTGCCGCCCTTCGGGAAGTACCCGCCCCTGCAGCTCCAGCCCTGGATGTACGGGCAGCAGTTCACCTTTTTCAGGTGTGTCCCCCGCCCTCTGCCCGCCGTGTCCCTCGTCCCCCAGCTGCCACCAGCTCACTCCCGTGTCTCCCGGCAGCAACGACGCCCCGGGAGACCCCGACACGGCGCGGCTGCTGGATGCGCTCCTAGCTGAGCCCGGCTTCGGCACCAAGTGCATGAAGGAAGAGGGGACGGCGTGAGTGCCCGCGGGATGGGGCTGGAGGGGGCAGCCGGGGCTTGGCCCCCACCTCAGTGCCCAGCTCTGCCACCTGGTGTGATGCCATGGGGCTCCCAACCATCCCCGTGGTGGGTCCCGGTGCCCCTGGTGGCTCACACCAGGCTGGTAACGGGTATCTCTCTCTCTCTCTTTCTCTCCCCCTGGGTGCCCAGGATGGGGCCGTGCCCACCAGCTTCCCACCCCGATGGCTTCTCGGCCCCCTCAGCCCCACCATCCCTGCTGGAAGCGCTGCGGCGTGGGAACTGGACACGGGCCGAGCCATCCCCCCCGTGTCAGTGCAGCGGGCCAGGGGCACACAGGATGCTGCCTGAGTGTCCCGAGGGGGCCGGGGGGCTCCCACCACCCCAGGTAACCCCCAACCCAGCGGGGGCAGCCCCAGGGCTCTGTCGCTGCTGACTGTGGGGGCAGGTGATGCTCCGGGGAGGCCACGGGGCTGGGTGTCTGTCCAGCCCGCCTGTCCGTCCTGCAGGTGCAGAGGGGCACAGGGGACATCCTTCAGAACCTGACGGGCAGGAACATCTCTGACTACCTGGTGAAGACCTACCCCCAGATCATCCGGCAGGAGTGAGTGCTGGGGCTGAGAACACCGGGGACACTACAGGGACACTGTGGGGACACCAAGGGAACACCCCAGGGATGCTGGGGGAAGGGGACACTGCTGGGGACATGTGGCTGGGTGGGCAGGTGCTGCCCTAATGTCCCCTCGGGGGGTTTCTCTTTCCTCTGTCTCCCCCCACCTCATTTCTTTCAGGCTGAGGAACAAGAAGTGGGTGAATGAGCAGAGGTGAGCTGGGCACAGACGGGGGCCTGGCACAGCCAGGGATGGAGGGAGGCAGGAGGTCCCTGGTGGGTTTGGGGAGAGCCTGAGCAGTCCCTGGGCAGAGCCATCATCCAGCTACCTTCAGCCCTCTGCTGTGTGCCCCTCCTGGCTTCTGGGTGGGTGGAGAGCTGAGTTTGCACCAGGGCGGCAGTGGCAAATGGGTGGCAGGTTTCATAGAACCGTGGAATTGTAGAATCTCGTGGGGTGCAAGGGACCCACGTGGATCCTCAAGCCCAGTTTCTGCCACGCTGGCAGTGGGAGTCGCTCCGGCAGGTCTGGGAGCCCCTTTTCTCCCGCAGGTACGGCGGCTTCTCCCTGGGCGCCGGCAGCTCCCAGGCCCTGCCATCGGCGGCGGAGGTGGATCAGGCGGTGCTGGAGCTCCAGGTGCTGCTCAGCATCACCCCGGTACGGCTGCACTCAGACCCTGGCTCAGCTCTGGCGTCCCAGTGCTGGGAGACCCCTCCTCATCCTGCGTTCCTGCACCCAGGGCAGCCCCTCGGATCGGCTCCTGGCCAACCTCAGCCGCTTCATCGAGGGTTTGGATGCCCGCAGGAATATCAAGGTGTGCCCAGGGCTGGGGGTCCCTCAGGGGTGAGAGCTGGGGGCAGCAGGGATGTGACAGCTGTGTCCCCTCAGGGAGTGGAACAGCCCAAGAAGGACTGAGAGTGGCTGGGGCTGGAGGGGAGCAGGAGCCGGGTGGGGAGTGGGGGTGCTCCTGGTGGGAGNNNGTGGGGGTGCTCCTGGTGGGAGTCGGTGCTGCAGGCACGGCCAGGGGCAGTGCCAGGGTGTGTGGGGGCTCTGAGCTGCCCGACCCCCCCATGCTGCAGGTCTGGTTCAACAACAAGGGCTGGCATGCCATGGTCTCCTTCCTCAACGTGGCCAGCAATGGGCTGCTGCGAGCCCGGCTGCCCCCCGGCACCGACCCCACGCGCTTCGGCATCACGGCCACCAACCACCCCCTCAACCTCACCAAGGAGCAGCTCTCCGAGGCCGCCCTGTGAGTGCTGGGGATGGGGGTCCTGCGGCCCCCTCTGGCCCCGGCTGAGCTCTCCCCTCCTCGGCAGGATGGCCACCTCTGTGGACGTGCTGGTCTCCATCTGCGTGATCTTCGCCATGTCCTTCGTCCCGGCCAGCTTCGTTGTCTTCCTCATTGAGGAGCGGGTCAGCAAGGCCAAGCACCTTCAGTTCGTCAGCGGGATGAAGCCCATCACCTACTGGCTGGGCAACTTCGCCTGGGACATGGTGGGGATGGGGATGGGGATGTTCCAAGACCAGTTCCAAGGGGTCTGGTCCCACCTCTGACCCCTTTCCTGGCTTTTCCATCCCCACAGTGCAACTACCTGGTCCCCGCGCTGCTGGTCATCCTCATCTTCCTCTGCTTCCAGCAGGAATCCTACGTGTCCTCGGCCAACCTGCCCTCCCTGGTGCTGCTGCTGCTGCTCTACGGGTGACGGGGCAGCAGAGCCCAGCAGGGGCGAGGGGGTTGTGGGGCTGGGGGCAGCCGGGGTGAGGGGGTTGTGGTGCTTGGGAGGGTGGGTGCTGTCTCAAGCCCTCCAGGTTGGGGGATGCACCTCAGCCAGCCCCTGCCTCTCCCCCCTGCAGATGGTCCATCACGCCCCTGATGTATCCAGCCTCCTTCCTCTTCAGCATCCCCAGCACCGCCTACGTGGCCCTGACCTGCATCAACCTCTTCATCGGCATCAACGGCAGCGTGGCCACCTTTGTGCTGGAGCTCTTCGTGGACCAGGTGAGCCTTGGGATGCCCCGGACCCCCCATCCCTTCCCTGCAGGGCCAGTGCCAGCTCCCCCACCCCTGTCCTCGCTGCCCCGGCAGAACCTCAATGACATCAACCGCGTCCTGAAGAAGGTTTTCCTCATCTTCCCCCACTTCTGCTTGGGCCGAGGCCTCATCGACATGGTGAAGAACCAGGCAATGGCTGATGCCTTTGAGAGGTTCGGTGAGTCTGGGGCTGTCAGGGCTGCTCATCCTCCCCAAAGCCCATCGAGAGGGGCCTCCCCCATTCCTACAGCCCCTCTCGCTGCTTGCAGGGGACAAGCGCTTCGTGTCCCCCCTCTCCTGGGACCTGGCGGGGAAGAACATGTTCGCCATGGCCATTGAGGGCATCGTCTTCTTCCTCTTCACCCTCCTGCTGCAGTACCACCGCTTCTTCCTGCGCCTGGCGTGAGCACTGGACGAGGGGTACCCTGGGGTAGCTCAAGGGGGTGGACAGCCCTGGATGTGCCCCTGCCGCTGTTCCCACAGGCCACGAGCTCTGGAGCTGCCCTCGCTGGGGGATGAGGATCAGGACGTGGCCAGGGAGCGGGCGAGGGTGGGCAGCATCCCCCCACCCGGCCACCTCCTGCTGCTGAAGGACCTGACCAAGGTGGGTGCGTGGGGCTGGACCCTGCCGTGAGCTCCAGCCCCCCTGCAGTCCCCGGCCGTGCCGGTGGTGACAGGAGGGAGCACCCAGTGCCACCTCTCCTCCCTGCAGGTGTACCGGCGCAGGAAGGCTCCGGCCGTGGACCGCCTCTGCGTGGCCATCCCCCCCGGGGAGGTGAGGGACAGATGGACAGACGGGCAGCAGTGTGGGAAGGGCCAGGGCTGCCGGTGACCCTGCTCTGCCCCCACAGTGCTTTGGCCTCCTGGGGGTGAACGGTGCCGGGAAAACGTCCACCTTCAAGATGCTGACGGGGGACACAGAGGTGACGCTGGGAGAGGCCTGGTTGAAGGGGCACAGGTTTGTGAATGCAGGGACCCCGTGGCTTGGACCCCCTCTCTGTGTCCCCACAGCACCTATGCCATCATCTCTGCCCCCAGCCTGTGCTCCGCATGGCCCTTTGCCCTGCAGCCTGCCTCATCCTCATCCTCACCCCTGCAGCTGCTCGTCCTTATTCCCACAGTACCCCTGGCTTATGTCCCCATCCCGCAGTGTGCTCACCTGTCCCCATCCCATGCTCACCTGTCCCCAACCCACAGCGTGCTCACCGACCTCCAGTCTGTCCACCAGCACATGGGTTACTGTCCCCAGTTCGACGCCATCACGGACCTGCTGACGGGGCGGGAGCACCTGGAGTTCTACAGCCGCCTGCGTGGGGTCCCGGAGGAGGAGACCCCCAGGGTAGGGCCTGTACCCTGTCCCCACCAGGCCACGAAGAGCCCTCACCCTCACCCCCTCTGTCTCTCGCAGGTGGCTCAGTGGGGCATCGCCGCGCTGGGGCTGGGCCCGCACGCGGACCGGCCGGCGGGCAAGTACAGCGGGGGTAACAAGCGCAAGCTCTCCACGGCCATCGCCCTCCTCGGCTGCCCCCCCGTCGTCTTCCTGGTGAGGGGGGCAGTGGGAGGCCCCACGGCAGCACCGGGGTCCTGCCCAGGCTGACCCTGGGCCGGGGCCGTTGCAGGATGAGCCCACAACGGGGATGGATCCGCAAGCCCGGAGGTTCCTGTGGGAGCGCATCCTTGGCGTTATCCGGGACGGCCGGTCCGTGGTGCTCACGTCCCACAGGTGCGTCCCCACCCGGGGCCTGCAGCCCCCACCAAAGGGAGCAGCCCTCTGCCCCCATAGCCCCCCCATAGGGGAGCACCCCTATTCCTGCAGGAACCCCCCCGGAGGGGAGTGTCCCTCTGCCCCGGGGGGGCTCACACGCATTCCCCCAGCATGGAGGAGTGCGAGGCGCTCTGCACCAGGATGGCCATCATGGTCAACGGCCGGTTCCGCTGCCTGGGCAGCGTCCAGCACCTCAAGAACAGGTACCGGGTCGGGGGGCTCAGGGGGCCTCCTGAGGGTGGTGGCCATGGCCGGTCCTCGCAGCAGTGTCCCCTCTCCCCGCAGGTTTGGGGACGGGTACACGGTGGTGGTGCGGGCGGGGGGCCCTGGCCCGGCGGCGGTGCAGGCCCTGCTGCAGCAGCACTTCCCCGGCATCGTGCTGCGGGAGCGGCATGGGGGGCTGCTGCAGTACCACCTGCCTGCCCGAGTCGCCTCCCTGGCCACCGTCTTCAGCCTTCTGGCCGCCCACCGTGGCCCCTGCCACATCGAGGACTACTCCGTGTCCCAGACCACACTGGACCAGGTGACAGGGGAGGCAGGTGTGAGGGTGAGGTGGCCCTGTCCCATGGTGCTGTCTCTCATCACGCCGTCCCATCCCCGCAGGTCTTCGTGCACTTTGCCCAGGAGCAGAGCGATGGAGACATCGGGGAGGTCACAGCCCCAGGGCAGGATGCGGCCCCCAGCCCCGGGAGGAGGCTGAGCACATTCCTGGAGGATGACAGCTACCAGGAGAGCGCTGTCTGAGTGGGGCATGGTGTCCCATGGACCCCTGCAGACCCCTCCCCAGCTGTCACCGCAGCACGACCCGGGGTCACAGGGCTTTGGGATACTGCGGACCGCCGGACCTGCACAGAGGAGGCCTGGGCTCCTCCTGCCCACTGACATGGTGTCACCATCCCATGGGACAGTGGGTGCTGGGGAGGGTCAGAGTGCCAGGACAGGGCTGGCCCCGGCTCCCTGCGGTGGGGTGATGCCCTGCAGGGGCCTGAGCTGGATGGGGGGTCTGGGGCTGGCCTTGGGACCCTGCTGCTCCCCACCGGAGCCGAGCTTGTTGTAACAGAGCGATTCAATAAAGACCCGCGGTACTGCCGGGGGGCTCGACTGCCCTCGCCACAACGCCAGAGAGGGACAGGGCTGGGACACAGCAGGACTAGAGCACCAGAGTGGCCCTGGCACAGGCCAGCATCGACCCATACGGCCGCGCCTGGGGCTCTTCCGACTTGGCGGGGGGCTGGAACACCCCGTGCCGCGTCTCGGGGGCCAAAAGGGTCCTCCAGGGGAGGGGGCTTTGAGACCGTCCCGAGAAAAAAATATGGAACGCTTCACGAATTTGCGTGTCATCCTTGCGCAGGGGCCATGCTAATCTTCTCTGTATCGTTCCAATTTTAGTATATGTGCTGCCGAAGCGAGCACGAATGTCGCTGTGTCGGCAACGCTATTTAAACCTCCCTTGCTTGACAATTTTCCCGTCAGGGCGAGAATATCATCGCGGCCTCTCGCACTTTCCTTCACATGGCCACCCTCCCAGGCGCCCGTGCTGATTTTTTACTCTGAATCTTCTC
>VZRQ01009385.1:29287-42900 GCA_013397975.1 Machaerirhynchus nigripectus | reverse complement strand
GCCTGACCCGCCGCCGCCCCGAGGCGTCTGCGCCGGGCAGGGGCTGGGGAGGGGGACGGAGTCAGCGCCGGCCCCGCGCCCGCGGCCCCTCCTCAGTGTCCGCCCGGCCCCAGCACGCCCCGCGGAGGAGCAACAGCCTTTTCGGGCCCAGCCCTCCCCAGCCCCGCCGTCAGGATGTCCGAGAACCAGCCGAACGCCAACAACCACCACCCGGCCAACAACGCCGGGGCCGCCGGCGGCAACAACCGGGGCGTCCGCAACCCCAACCTCAACCAGAACCCCCTGATCAACGTGCGCGACCGCCTCTTCCACGCGCTGTTCTTCAAGATGGCAGTGACCTACGCGCGCCTCTTCCCTCCCTCCTTCCGCCGCGTCTTCGAGTTCTTCGTTCTCCTCAAGGTGAGGGGCAGCTCCTCCTGGCAGCCCGCGGCCGGGCTGAGGGCAGGAATTTCCTTAGAAACACAAAAAGCCGTGCCTCCGCCGGAGGTAGCAGGCTGTGTTTGGACCACACACACCGAGCTGTCCCCAGAGCTCCCGTGGGCCCCTTCTGGGAGGGAGACATTAGTGTCCGTGGTGGTCCCGGTGTTCCCTGCACTCTGGAGCTCTTCCAGATCTGTAAATCAAAAGGAAATTGCTGAGCCAGCTTGCTGGGCAGCCGGGCTGGCACGAGGCCGGAGAGGTTTCAGTTTCTGTTTCTGAGCAGTCGCACTTTTTGGATGCATTTTCCCACATGACATAGTGGATTGTTGGAGTTTTGCTGGAGTCTTGTCTTTTCTGGAAGCAGTTAAGGCACAGCCCTGTTCTAACCCCGGTTCTTTCAGCAGTGCCAGGGATGTGTCACTGTGCTCCGGGGTGACCCCACCTGCCTGCTGGGTGATGGGGACCTCCCAGAGGGGCCTGTCAGTGTCCAGGGGTGACTGCCTGTAGGTAAAATCCTGCTCCACAGCTTCCAGGATGGGAAATTAGAGTAAGGAGAAGGGGAGAGCAGCTTGTCAGGCGTCAGCAGCACACTCCTCTGGGTTTCTACAATTCAGCAGGAAAACATTCAGCACAGCATGTCTCATACTGCACGGGTATGTTTTCTACCCTCTCAGGAAACATTTGGGTTTTTCACATCCCTGTTCCCTCTCCCAGCTGTACAGGTGGATCCCAGCAGGCAGGCTAGGACAGGGATGGTGCTAACGGTGCAGTGGTCAGGCAGAGTGGCTGGGAGCCATTTGTGTTGTTTCTGCCTCTGATCACAGCTTTACCAGAGATGGAAAAACTTTCTGAGGGCTCTCTGGAGAGCAGCAGGGTCAGAGGTCAGCAGCCTGCTCCCAGCTCTCCTCCAGCTGCTAGCAGGAGGGAAGTGGGAGCCCACGTTCCCATCCAGAGCCCTGGAATTTCCTCTGGTTCTGCTGTGGCTCCTGCAACCAGGGAGGTGGCTCTGCTTTGCCTTCCCTCACGTCTTCCTGTGCAGCTCCTCTGCAGAGTGATGTTTACCAGGCTGTTTGTTCGTCACAAATAGGTCAGGACAGCAGGGCTGATGAGGACAGAGCAGCGCAGGGCGGCTGGGAAGGGAGGTGTGAGCTCAGCAGTGCTGCTCGCCGTGCCAGCCATGCTCGGAGCTCTGAACTTTGGACGTCTCTCTACACTCCAGGGAACGAGTTTTTGTAGTCCACTCTGCTTTGCTGTGGTTTATGGCTGTTCCTGGGGTTGAGGCAGGGTAGGGAGTTGTGGTGCTCTGTGCACTCAGCCTCGGGGGCCAGCTCAACCACCCCAAGGTGCAGGACCTGTTCTTTGGGACAACGGATGTGACATGGGTTTGGGTCATCCTGCCCATGGGTGGGTTGGCTTTGCTTAGGGTTTGCTTTATTCTTCCTTTACAAAGCTGGGCAGGCTTCTCTAGGTTTCAGCAGGAAACTTCGTGCTGAGGAGGGAAGGGTTGGAAGGCACGGATGTGTTTCCATTTCCTTCAGTGTGCCTTGTGGCCTCATCCCACACTGGTGCTGCATGTGGTCGGTTTTGGGGACGCTGGTGGTTGCAGGACCTGTGCTTTCAGAAGGCTGTCACTGTCAGCTCTGGTCTCATGAGCAGGAGCAGTTGGTTCCTGCTGCCTCTGGCGCGTTCCCTGCCGGAACTGCCGAGGTCTGGCTGCTGTGTTGTTGACGCAGGGAAGCACTGAAGCTCTTGTCTACTTGCCAGTCTGAATTATCCTGGTGTTTCATGGGCAGAGTAGGGCTGGTGGTAACTGAGGGTCTGACAGTCTCTGCATTGTCTCCTGCCCTTTAGGCTCTCTTCGTGCTCTTCATCCTGGCCTACATCCACATCGCCTTCTCCCGCTCGCCCATCAACTGCCTGGAGCACGTGCGGGATAAGTGGCCCCGCGACGGCATCTTGCGGGTGGAAATCCAGCGCAACTCCAGCCGGGCCCCCATCTTCCTGCAGTTCTGCGGGGTCGAGAAGTTCCCAGGAATGGTGGTGGAGTCCGCGACTGAGGAAGAGGAGGAGGAGGAGGAAGAAATGACTGTGGATATGTTTGAAAACAGCTCCATCAAGGTAAGGACGCACTCCCTGTGAACGCTGGAGAGGGGATCCTGTGTGTCGGGTTGGAGAGAAGTGTTGGTTGGAAGTGAAGTCCCTGTGTGATCCCTCGGTCTCCTGGAAACACAGCATGTTCCTTGGCTGCTCCCGAGTCCCCACGTTGGCCTCTGTGGTTTGACACAGAAAGAAAAGCTGGAGAAAGCATCCTTTTGTTGGGGGGGGAGGCCTTCGTGTGGCTAGAGAGAGCATGGCAGGTGAGAGATGAAGAGGCTTATGTGGCTTTCCCTCCTCTGGTTTTCCAACAGTTTGAGCTGGATATCGAGCCCAAGGTATTCCTCAAACCATCCCGGGTGAGCAGCACTGAGCTGCCCCACAACGACAGCCAGGAGTTCTCGTTTAGTGACGCAGCCACTAAAGGTATGCAGCCTCTGCGGGAGACTGTATCCGAGTTTGAGATGCTAGCCCGAGCAGGTAATCACACCTTCACTGCTACCTGTGCTCCCCCTTCCTCCCCTCGTCATCCTCCCCACATGTCCTGTCCTGGCTCCTTGGGGCACCTGCACAGTGACCTTAAATGTCTTCCCGATGTGTTTACCTGGGGTTAATCCTGTCAGTACTAACAGCAGACCCACAGCAAGCCCTGGCCCGAGGCTGGTGGGAGGCCGGGGGTTGGGGGGAGGCTGGGTTAGGAAATTTGCCAGGCCAAGAGGCTTCAGATTGACCACAGGTGAACGAAGGCTCTGGGCCTGGCAGATTCCTGTGATGATCAGTGTCAGGTACCTCAGGTGACCCTGAACGCCCTGTTCTGAGCCATTCAGTGTCCCCTGCAATCCCCTGGGATCCCCTGACAGCGACATTCCTTCTAGCATGAACAGGGTTTGGGCTGTGTGCTGGGTGCTGAGCCAACACCAGCACTTGGAGCAGCCAATTTGCTACAATTAATTAATCCCGAAAGCCACCGAGCGGGTTTTGGTGGATTGCGATACAGTGCTGCTGTTCCACTCGGATGTTCCCTGGCCTTATCCAGCCCTTTTCCTGCCTGTCCTAAGCTGCTCGGGCCCTGTAAACTCCAGAGGGAGATTTAGTCGCTTTGTATTATTTAAAATGGAATTCCAGTGTGGAAAAACTTCTGTTTCTAGTGGTTAAGGTAGGAAATCTACTAAGGTGTATTTATCTTAGAGATTGGGACTTGGATGCTTTGTCTTTTTCCACAAAATTTGCAAAACGTTTGCCTCTTTCACCACGCTGTTGTCTCTGTGAAGGCTGGAATTCTTTGCTCTGCAGATACACTGGGGTTGTGGCTGTGGAGCAGGATGAGACTGGACACTGTCCTCTTCCTTGGTCTTGCAGTGGATTTGCTTGATGCTCATCCAGAGCTCATTAGTCCTGAATTAAATGTCGTTAAGACCAGAGAGCAGTAAATGTTTTTGGTGCAGGACCTTTATTGCTGGTGCCCGGGTTCTGAGGAGAGTCACGTTGTGCTGGGCTGGGGCACTGGTGGGAAGTCCCTTGTTTTGCTGAATGCCTGATTGGAAACGTTCCAGAAAAGGAGGGGGAGAGAACAGGCTGTTTCCCAGATGAGTTAAAAAATTCACATCTTTAAGTCAGTCCCAAATACCTTATTTTATTGTTCTTTCCAGGTTTTCTGTCTTCTCAGTGCACCAAATTTGATGTTTAGTCAGAATATTTTACCATGAAAAAATACTTTGTTATACAAAGGAAGTAATTGTTTGTTGATATTTAAACCCTTGATTTCCTTTTGAGCTTAAAACTGTTTATAATGGAAACAAAAGACAAACCCAACAGCCCAGCTTGTGTTTGCTGCCTAGTAAAGGGATCAGGGGATCTCTGTCAGTGCTGGGTCAGGTGTGTCTCTGTTCAGTTCTTGTGTCCCTTTAACTGTCACTATGGTGCCAGGAGCTGCCTGACAGCTGCCTCCCCCCTCCTGGAGATACACCCTGGCAGTCTGAAAGAGCAGGGATTAAATTGCTTGGCTCTGGCTTAGCGGGAGGTTTTGTCCTTTCAGAGATGATGTAGCAAAAAAGCATCTCTTTGGAACCTTTCTTGGGAAAAAAACCACCAAAAACAAAATGGGGAAACTTCAGGCGCCACCGGTTTTTGGGAACGCTGTAATTGCTGCTGCCTTCAGTTCTGACATGTAATTGCAGCAATGACCTCAGTCTCCTGAGAAGTGCAGGGCTCTTGCCTCTGGAGCGTTTACTTGGTGTCCAGCAGGTGTAAAGTGGATTTTCCTGTTGGTTCCCAGACAACGTGGGAAGCAGAAATTGAACAGAGCAAGAACAAGTGGCTCTGGGCTTGCCAGGCAAAGATGCGGGCAGGTTCTGGGCAGAGCTTGGAACTGCTGCCCTGAAGCTTTCCCAGAAGTCTCACATTAAGGACTAATGTCAAGGGAATGGGCTGCAATTCCAAAGAGTTTGCATTGATTTGTGTTTAATTTGTTGAGGGAAGCCTGGAGCCCGTGTTTGCAACCGGTTCCCTTTTCAAAAACATGGTGGGAGGGAGGGAACCCAGAGGGGCTGTTTGTTTGTGGTGGCTGTTCCCAGATGTGGGTGTTGAGTCTCCCTGTCTCCCTGTGTCTCTCTCCCAGTGTGGCCACAGGAAGAGTACATCGTGGAATACTCTCTGGAATACGGCTTCCTGCGCCTGTCCCAGAGCACGCGGCAGCGCCTCAGCATCCCCGTCATGGTGGTGACCCTGGGTGAGTGGGAGGCAGCCGGGGCAGGGCAGGGGGCTCAGGGGTGGGTACCTGCAGTGCAGAGACCTCCACACCATCTCTGGAAACTCTTCCTGAAGCTGATGGTGCTCACTTCCCACGCGAGAGAGCTGCTGTGCACAGCCTGTCTGCTTTTAGTAGGTCACAGCTTTCCAGGAGGAGACTTCTGAAATGATGGAGCCTGGTTCAGTGAGCCCTGATGTCGTGCCCAGCACAGTTTTCCCACACAGAGCAGGGAAGAGCTCTCTCCCTGGCTGAAGGCACTGATGCTCTGGGCTCAGCGTGGAGCCTGGTGGCCAGAGCAGCTGTGCAGGTGTTTGGGGGACAGTGCTCGCAGATCTGTCACACCGTGTGTGCTGCTGTGCCCCTGTGAGCACCAGCAGGTCATTTCCCTGAACAGCATTCTCTTCTCCTGGAATTTGCTCCATTAAAACTTGTCCAAGTCAGGAACACAGCCTCAGATCTTCTGTGCCTGTGAACCTCTGTATCAATCAGAGTGGAGCTCATTACCTCCTCCCACTCAAGCTGAAGCAGAGCTGGATTGGGGGTTAAGGAGTTTTCCTGTGCAGTCGTGGGCAGTCAGGGTGAGCCCAGGAGATAGGCCAAGCCTAGAGGGCAAATTCCCTTTTTGTCTGTGCCAGCACAGAGTGTGACAGCCCTGACAATCCTTAAGGCCCGACTGCCATTAGTACTTTAATGTGGCTGGATCTGTCAGGGGGTGACATTTTCCCTCCCAGTCCTGCCAAGTTTGGTTTTACTGCCCCAGGTCCACATGCCGGTGCAGCTCTGCTGGCACAAGTATCCCTCGCCTCGTGCCTTTGTGGCTCCAGGTGTGAACAGTGTAAAAGGGTTTTTGTGTTCTCTCTAGATCCTACCAGGGATCAGTGCTTTGGGGACAGGTTCAGCCGCCTGCTGCTGGACGAGTTCCTGGGCTATGATGACATCCTGATGTCGAGTGTCAAAGCTTTAGCTGAAAACGAGGAAAACAAAGGTAAGGCCTGGAGGAGTCGCAGCAGCAGCTGCTTGGAGCAGTGGGTGTTTGCTCTGTGGATGCCTGACTATCATCTTCTGACTATTGATTAATCTGTAATGCAAGGAGCAGCTCCCTGTGTTATTGTCAAGGACAAAATGAGAGAGGCAGGAGGGGAGAAGTGTCTGGAAACATGATTTCCTCCCGCCTCACCTTCCTGCATGACAATGAGTGCTGCCCCGAGGATTTGCTCCAAATCCTGTTTCTTTAGCAGGCACTGAAGCTTGGTTCTTTGTGGCTTCATCACACTGAGCTCGTGTTTGTGCTTTTTCTCCAGGTTTCCTTCGCAACGTGGTGTCCGGGGAGCACTATCGCTTTGTCAGCATGTGGATGGCCAGGACGTCCTACCTGGCAGCCTTCGTCATCATGGTCATCTTCGTAAGTCACCATGGGCTGGGCAGTGCCTGGACTCAGCCTGGTGCTGGGCAGCGAGTGGTTGGTGTTACAGCAGAGCTCTCATCTGCTTTTAAAGTGTGGTTGGTGGAGGACGAGGCCCTGCTCTGGAGCATTTTTTAATTTGTTTGGGGTTTTTTTTAGAGTTTCTAAAGTCCACCAGTGAAATGAATAGAAGAGCTGACCTAGAATGCAGTGTTGTTTTCGTTGTCAAAAGGGAGCTGCTGTTAATTTCTAAGTGTCCTTAAAACACTCCAGCTGTCAGCACAGGGTGCAGACATTTGTCCTCTGAGACTTTTAAGAACAGCCCAGACTGATTTGCCAGGAGTGATCAAGATAAACCAAGCGATGATGTGTGAGATGAGGTGTTCTCAGATACACATCAGACAAGATCCCAAGCGATAACTACCCTGTGTTGTCTTGGGTGGCTGTGGGTGACTGTCTGTTTGTGTGTGGCTGTCCCACCCACTGGGGCAGGTGTGTCCACGATCACACTGTGGGCACTGAGGAGGAACTGAGTGCAGGGAGGCGCTGGGAGCTGTGGGAGGAGCGGGATGGAGCACGGGAGAATCCCTGCTCCCAGCTCTGTGGGTTGCTGTGGCCCCAGCACAAACATTCAGGATTGGTCCCTTTACAAACAAATGCCTTACTGTCTGTTCCCCTGCAGCAGCACAGAGATTAATTGCTGTTTGTGAAGCCCTAATTACTCTTTGGGAAATGGCTCTGCACAGCTCCAGCTAATGAACGTGGGATGTGCAAGCCCAGGCTCGCCCGGGCCTCTGCCGCAGTGCGATTCTCAGCGACTCCCCGCGCCCGTGGGGCTCTAATCTGCCTCTCCTTCTCCCTCCTGTTCCAGACTCTCTCTGTCTCGATGCTGCTGCGCTACTCACACCATCAGATCTTTGTCTTCATTGGTAAGGACTGGCTGAGGGGTTTGGGTTGTGCTGGGCACCGTGCCTGCTCCAGCATGGGTTGTTGTAGAGTCACAGCAGGTTTGGGTTGGAAGGACCTTGAGGATCATTAGTTCCAATTTAGAAGGGTAGCTTCTAAATTGTACCTACCTGTAGCTGCACAGGAAATACATCCTCCTGCTCCCAGTCACTGCACTTGCCAGAGCTGTTCTCTGTCCTGAGAAGTATTGGCTGGGGACAGAGGATGTGGCTGCACTGAGTGGGCAGTACCATGGGGTTCTGTGGCCACCCATCCTCTCTGTGCCACAGCGTGTTTTCCCTCTTGCAGTTGACCTGTTACAGATGCTGGAGATGAACATGACCATTGCGTTCCCTGCTGCTCCACTCCTCACTGTCATCCTGGCTCTGGTCGGTAAGGACTTGCCTCACTGCTTATGTCTGCAGCACGTCCCTCTGGGATCTGTGGGAAGTCTAATTCCCTGTCCCAAGCTGGCCACGGCAGGTGGTTACAGTGGCTGCTCATCACAAGGCAGAAGGCTCTGGAATTTGATGGCACAGTGAGCTCCATTGTCCATCTGGGTCCCCTGGAAAAGCAGCAGGTCATTGGGAAATCCCAGAATCCAAAGCTTTGTCTGTCCCTGCAGCTCGTTGCAGGTTTGCACTCTGTGGCCACGTTGCATTTGTACGATTTGAATTTAAAAAGCAGGAAAACCCTCCTGAAATCTGCACTGGGGGGCCAGCTGATCCCTGGGACGTTGCGGGTGGAACGTTGTCGGCCGAAGCTGCTGCCCTAAGCAGAGCCCAGTTACCTGCCCTGGGCAGGTGCAGTCACAGCCCTGCTCCAAGGTGACAGAGGACCCCTTCCCATGCCCTGCCACGTGCTGATGTCCCCTCTGTCCCCAGGTATGGAGGCCATAATGTCCGAGTTCTTCAATGACACCACGACCGCGTTCTACATCATCCTCATCGTGTGGCTGGCGGACCAGTACGACGCGATCTGCTGCCACACCAACACCAGCAAGAGGCACTGGCTCAGGTAAGGGCTGGCTGTGGCCACATGCCCTCTGCCTGGCCTCCTCCAGCTGCTCTGGGTCCTTCCCAGCCCCCCCAGGCACAACAGCCTCCGCTCTTAAGGGTGTTGTCTGTGTGGCTCCTCGGGAGCCGCTCCCCATGTCGCAGGGTCCAAAGTGCAATTTCTCCATTTTGGGTTTGGGCCTGGATCTTGGAATCACCTTGATCTTCCCCAGCCCCTTGTTTTTCCCTGCTCATAGACAGGCAACTCTAATTACCTGTTAATGAGTCTGTGTCACCCTGGGCGAAGTGCCTCCGCTCAGGCTGGTGCTGGGAGGAGAAGGGAGCTCACATTTTTCCTGATCTTTATTGCATTCTTGTCCAGATTCTTCTACTTATACCACTTTGCCTTCTACGCCTACCACTACCGCTTCAACGGGCAGTACAGCAGCCTGGCACTTGTCACCTCCTGGCTCTTCATCCAGGTGAGTCCCTGCAGGGCTGCTGCACCTTGGGGGCATTTGTCAAACTTCCTCTCAAGCTGGGTTGGAGGAGGGATCCTTACTTCTGTAAGAGATGGAATTAAGCCTGGTTTGGAAATGGGGCAGCAGAATGAGGCTGTGGAAGAGGGGGTTATTGAATTGCTGCCTCCAGTCCAGCCATGGGACTGACAATAACTTGATGCCACATGGGTGTTGGGAAGGATTTCTGTCCTGTTCTTCTGGAATAAATCCCGGGGAGGGTCTGCCTTGCAGAGGAGCTGTTCAGGTCTGTGCAGTGAGGATGCTGGCAGAACCAGCTCCAAGTTGATGTCTCCGATATCCTGGATCAAGCATACTTGTTGGGTGTCTCTGGTTGTTGACCTGCTGCAGGGTGGGGACAGGGAATGGAGGATGGGCCAGAGGAATGTTGTCATCCTTCTTTTCCCAGCCTTTGAAAGGGAAGAGGGGTTGTACTCTGCTGCCTTTGTTCAGAGAGAAACTATAAAGCAGCTTGCAGTAGTCATAGTGGAAGGGATAAATCTTCCCAAACTTGCTGCTAACCTGGCTGTCAGAGCAGCTGGATTCTCCAGGAGAAATTTGGTTTTCTTGTGGTGGCCTGTGACCCAGACCCAGGGTGACGCCTTTCCCTTCCCTCCACCAGCACTCGATGATTTACTTCTTCCACCACTATGAGCTGCCAGCCATCCTGCAGCAGATCCGGATCCAGGAGATGCTGCTGCAGAACCAGCAGGTCGGGCAGGGCACCCAGACCACGCTGCAGGACAACCTCAACAANGCCTCCAGCGTCATCGCCGCCGCCGCCTCCGTGGGCAGCGACCTGAACTGGGTGGCCGAGACGGCCGCGATCGTGACAGAGGCCTCGTTTCTATCTGACCTGAGCACGACCCTCCTGGAGCCCACCGTGGTGCACGAAGCCGTGGCCAGCGGGACCCCTCAGGAGGCGGCCACGGCCTCCGGGTTGGTTGCCCGCATCAGGGTCAGCAGCGACCACCCGGAGACGGCCGTGGGCTCCATCACCATCGAGGTCACCTCAACGTCCGTGGTGGCCGCAGCAGATGCTCCCCCTGCTGCTGGGGCTGCACCCCTTGCCCCACTGCAAGAGGGNACCACAGCCGCCCCAGTCGAGGCCGGCGGCCGCCGAGCCCCGCTGGCCGCCGGGCCCCCCGGGGAGGGCAGCAGTCCGGCCGCNCTCCTGGAGCCCACCGTGGTGCACGAAGCCGTGGCCAGCGGGACCCCTCAGGAGGCGGCCACGGCCTCCGGGTTGGTTGCCCGCATCAGGGTCAGCAGCGACCACCCGGAGACGGCCGTGGGCTCCATCACCATCGAGGTCACCTCAACGTCCGTGGTGGCCGCAGCAGATGCTCCCCCTGCTGCTGGGGCTGCACCCCTTGCCCCACTGCAAGAGGGGGCGGCCCCCAGCCCCTCCCTTCCCAAGCAGACTGAGGCTCTCGAGGGCTCAGACAGCCGAGCAAAACCCAGTGGCAAGAACTGCATGGGCAGCAGCAGCAGCGTGGCAGAGCCCCTGCCAGCCTCGGGGGGGGACAGTGACCAGGACAGAGGTTTTGACGACCGGGGGGAGAGCAGCCCCTGCCCAGCACCAGCAGAGAGAACGCCCAGCTCAGAGCCAAGCTCCAGGAAACTGTCCTGAGCCCCGTTGCTGTCGCTCTGGACTGCCGGGAAGGCATTTGGATTTTGTTTGTTACTATTTCTCACTTCACCATCATCCTTAACCCATGGATCCCTCTGAGCAGAGCCGGAGCAGCTGGGACAGAGCAGGGCTGTGGTGACCTCCCTTCCCTGGGAAAGGCACGGGGGGCTGTGGGAAGGATGGGGGGGTTTGGTCCCCTGGCCCACACCAGTCTGGGGCTCCTCCGAGGCCACAGGTGAGCCAGCCACCTGTTCCCACCCTGCCCCGCTCATGCCCTGGCTTTTCCTTGTCCCCAGTCCCCAGCTTCGCCCCTGCAGCTGTGTTTGCAGTCCAGGTGCTGATCCCAGGTGGGAGCTGACCTGGGACAGGCCACGTGTGTGGCAGCTTTGTGGTTAGAGTAGGTGCGGATGGAACAGGCAGAGAGTGTCCACCCCCCATGGGAGAGCCACAGAGGCGATTCCTGGTCACCTTTCCTGCCCCTAAGGGGAGGAGGAGCTTTGACCTTCCCCAGACACAAGGTCTGCCCAGGCCGAGGCACAACCAAAGCAGAAGCTGCAGTTCAGCCCTCTTTTTTCTGTCCTTGAACTTCCCTTGGCGGGTGGGTTGGGAGGTGGAAGGTGCCGTGTCCAGGTGGGAGCTGCCATCCCAGGAGCCATGAGTGATGCTTGGAGGGTGTAGCCATGCTGCAGTGGGTGTCTGGAGAGGTGTAGGGTGGGGGCAGCAGCTCTGTCCTGCACAGCTCTGCTCTGGGTGAGGCAGCTGCTTTCCAGTGCCTTGTCCCTCCCGTGGGACACGTCTGTGTTAGGATCAACCCCATCCCAGAGGAGAGAGTGGCTCCTCATGCCTGGATTGTTGCATGAGCTGGTTTAGCAAAGAACCAAAACACTAAAGCCAAGACATTTCAGTTGGTTTTCCCCGTTTCCCTGGCAGTGGAGGTGAGGCTGGCAGAGCCCAATCCCTCTGCCAAGAGGCTGAGCTGGGGGGCTGCCTGTGGCCTCCTGCAGAGGGGCCAGATCCATGCCGGCATGTGCTGGAAGGAGGGTTTGTGCAGGGAGGTGGAGCAGAGTGAGGCGGGATGAAGCTCTGGGAGAACCATGGTGGGCCAGGGCACGGAGAGGAGGTGACACATGGGCACTTGGCTCTTGGGGACAGCTGGGTCCCTGCACAGATGTCCCCGAGTTCAGTATTGTCCCCCCAGAGCAGCGTCTGGGGTCCATCTCCCTCGGGGGGCTCCGTGCGTTTCAGTGTTTCCTTGTCAACACGGGGGGCTCACAGCCCCCTCTCCACCCCTCTGCCTTTCCCACCTGGCTGCCCCCTTTTTGTTTTTCCCTTTTGCCTGGGGCAGCCGTGGTGCTGTTCCAGGGCAGGGGGAGCCCTGCTGTGACCAGCAGGTCAGATCTTGCTGCTGCCAACACTCCGGAGAAGGGGCCTTGCAGCCAACTGGCTCCCAGCCTCTGGAGCGCCGGGAATGACCGTAGGCTTTTCAGAGGAGTGGTGGGTGGGAGGGGAAGGGGGGGACACCAAACCAAATGATTTGATGAATGAAGAGTAGAGTTCATTCTATTTAATTAATGTACAAAATGTGTTTGTATATAATAATAAATATTATCTCTTAACAGCTCCTGCGGTGCTGCCCCATGTCCTGCCCACGGCTGTGCTGGGCTGACGTGTGGGAGTCCTGGGGGCAGGGGGGTGCAGCGAGGTGAATGCTCAGTCCTGGGGGTACCTCCTTCTGCCGTCCTGGGCTGTCACCATCTGTCTCCCTGCAGTGTGCAGGGGCGGTGGCAGGGCAGAGGGCCGAGCACCACCCCTGTCCCGGCCATGCTCAGTGATTCTGGGCAGCCTCCGTGCCAGGGGAGGGGCTGCAGGGCTCCGAGTCCTTCCACAGCCGCCCGTGGTGGGATAGGGAGCTATTCCTTGTCCTCAGCGGGGAGCAGAGCCCTGAGCCGCAGCCTGTCCCGCTCCCTGTGCAGCTTCTCCATCCGCACCCTTCGCCCGAGGAAGGCTCCGGTTCTGCTTTGCGGTGGCTCTGGGCTCAGCTCGGCTTTGCCGCTCTGGAGCTGCCTCTCCAGAGGGAGGTTCCGGTCTCGGCCTGTCCCTCCTGCCCCTTCCATGTGGGAGCTTCCTCTGCCTCCTCCTAATCGCTGCCATCCTGCGGCGGGGCTGAGCTGGGCCTGCGGAGGAGAGAGGGGAAGGGGAAGGGTTATGTTTAGCCCAGGCTTGGCCGAGTTTGGGATGCAGCTGGAAGAGGAAAAGCAGACTTCACCTTCCTTCGTCATCTTTATTTACGTGGTGTAAAACCGGAGCTGGGGCGCGGGGCTGGGCTTTACCCAGACACTGCGGGGACCTCTCACCCCAATTCAACCCCCCGAAAAGAACCTCCCGGCCCTTCAAACCCCCACTGCCAGCAGGAGGGACGGGAGGAAGAGACAAAAGCCCCAGAGGTGGGGCAGCCCCAGGACATTTACCCCTCCCGTTTGCCTTCCCCTCCCTCTCTGAGCCGGAGGAGCGGGTGGCCTGCCCTGCCCCGCCCCGGCAGAGCAGCCTGTCCTGGGATGCTTTGGGGGGTTCCTGCCCCCCACCTCACCTCTCCTCCCGGGCTTCCTCGGTGGCCAGCGGAGCGGGCAGTGCCCGGCCGCCCTTGGTGGTGCCCAGCACGGACACCAGCTCGCTCTTCCTCAGCAGCGCGGCGCGCAGCTGGTCCCGCATCTCCTGGATCTTCTCCTCCAGCTCCCGGAGCTCGTTCTCACCGGCCGCCCTGTCCAGGGGCTGCGGAGGCCGCCCGTTCCCGGGGTGCCACGGGGACCCCTCAGCCTCGGGGGGGGCTTTGTCCAGCTGGAAGCGCACCCGCCGTGCCTCC